>JALMGJ010000070.1:514018-534100 GCA_023362775.1 Charina bottae | reverse complement strand
GATCCGTTGCAGCAATGGATGCAGGGATCATCCCGCCTCTGTTTGAAGACCTCATCACTTCATGTGGCAGGCTGTTCCACTGACTGACTTGTACAACCCAGAATCTCTTCCTGATGTCTAGACTGAACCAGCTTCCTTGTAGTTTGAACTCACAGGTTCTGGTTGTGCCCGCTGGGGGGACAGAGAATGAGCCCACTCCATCTTAGTAGTCGTCCAATTGGCCCATGTCCTTTTTGAAAGGCGGTGCCCAGAACTGGACCCAGGATGCCAAGGGGGTTCAGTCAAGGGCAGAAGAGTAGGTGACAATCATTTCTCATGATCTGGACTCTCTACCCCGTTAATGCACTCCAAGATAGCATTGGCCTTTTGAGCATTGCTGGCTCAGGTTTGTAATGGAAAAGAAGAGGCATTCCTGGTTGAGATGGAAAGAGAAGAGGCATTCCCAGTTGAGATGGGAAAAGAAGAGGCATTCCCAGTTGAGATGGGAAGAGAAGAGGCATTCCCTCTTGAGGTGCAGTAAAAAGAAACCTGTTTGGTGAGAGAAGGAGAAATGTCTCTTCTAACATGGAATAGGGGAAACTTTCCCTCTTGGGCAGAACAAGGTACAAGGTACAAGGATGTGATGACAGAAGAGGCACTTATGTGATGACAGAAGAGGCATTCTCTCTTCTGTGTGAGAGGAGAGGCATTTGCCTCTGGAGCAGCTGCACCACACGGCTGGCTCATGCTTAGCTGGTGGCTGACGAGGACATCCAGGTCCATTTCACAGGTCCTACTGCGAGGCCAGGTCTCCCCATCTGATATTCTGCCTTTCCTTTTCTTCTCCCTGCTCAGTTCCATCCTGTTCTTTTCAGCCCAACCTCTGTAGGTCTTTGTAAACCTTCCCTCTCTCTTCTAAATCAGGGGTCCCCAACCTGTGGGCCGTGGCCTGTTAGGAACTGGGCCACGGGGCTCCCGCCCGCAAACCCCACCCCCTTCTGCACGATTGGCTCCCGCCCGCAAACGCCACCAACGGTCCGCGGAAATCCTGGAAACCCTGCCCCCTGGTCCGTGGAAAAATCATCTTTTGAAACCGGTCCCTGGCGTCAAAAAGGTTGGGGACCCCTGCTCTAAATTGTTATTATTAAATTAAATTATTAGCCCCCCTCAAAACTTTGCAAACTTGAGAAGGGCCCCTCAACTCCTGCATCCAAGTTTTGATCCCAATGATGACCAACCCAGAAGTCCTTAATCCCCAAGATTAAGTGAACACGCTTCAACACGGCTTCTTAAACAAATCCCACTTTGAGACTACATCCTCAAGCCATAAATCATGGTTTAGAAGCCCACGTTGGCTGGGTTTGCTCAGCCCCTCCTGCCAAGCCACATAACAGCTTCTGCAAGAGGGGAGAGTGAAGAGACGCAAACAGGGTAGAATTGAAGTCCGCCCATCTTAAAGTTGCCAAGGTTGAGAAACACTGTTCTAAGCGTTTGCGAGGGGAAAACAGAATTCCAGGATGAGGAATTGCAGGCTCTGCTCCACAGTGACATCACTATCACTGCACAATCCCCCCACTTTTGTGTCTGAGCCATGCTGCTGCACTCTCTGCGCATGCTCAACTGCACAAAAGCATATCTTGTTCCTTGCTTGCTGGCAAAAAACAGGCCCGCTAACCCAGAGGGCCTGTTTTGTGCCTGCAAGTGTCAATTACCGGCTAAGAGCAGACTGGCTGCAGCCTATTCCGCTGGCATCTTTGCTTGCAAGGAATAATTAAAGTGCTTCCCCCACCCCCACAATCTTTGCTTGAAATTTTAAAAAATAATTTCTAGGAAACAGGTTATAATGATTGACGTCACTGGCGATCGTGAGGATGCAGCGATTAGCTGGATCTGCCTAGCCAAAGATCTAAACCAAACTTGACCAGTGTTAGGAAGAACAGGCCAGGAATAAGAATGCAGGACTGGAAGCCCGATGCTTCAAAAGTTCAGAAGGGGCAGAGTTCAAATCTCCATTTTCCTGCCTTGAAAATCCTCGAGATCTTCCTGAAAAAGCTTTGATTTCATTCCTCTGCTCAGAACGCGATCATGAATTGAGGCATCGATATTCAAAACCCACATGCTTCATTCATGTGACGCATGCATGCCCCTATCCCCCTGTCCTCTGCACATGCACAGAAACCCTTTCCTCCCTTTAATTGCACAATAAGAGAATGTCCTGCTAGAAGAGATTTCCCACACCACACTTTGACTCCTGATGCTGGTGAGTTTCTACGCTCAAATTACAAGGAACAGCTTTGCAATTAAATATGAAATCATTGTTGAAATCCAGCAGTTTTCTCGGTTGGAAGTATTTTCAAGAGGGCCAGGTTTGGGGGCTGTGAAGGAGCAAATATCCCGGGGGCTGGACTAGATGACCTTCAAGGTCCTTCCAGAGAAAACAATTTGGCCCAGGTGACACAAGGTGACTCAATCATGGAGGCTCACAGAGACTTGGGACCAGTCTCTTAGTCCAGCCTACCTCGCAGGGAGCTTGTTGGACGGAGGCTTGAATTAACTAATCTCCTGGTGGGTAGAAATCCAGCAGGCAAATCCTTCTTGTCATCTGTCCAGGAGTCCAGGATTCCTGAACCGGCATCCGCAACGCGGCCTGCTGGTTTGCAATTCGAGCATTTGGGCTGCATGCAGCGGGAGGGCAAAATCCCCCGTCTCGTCGGGCAGCTCTCCGAAACCATCTGCCTGGCAGCTGACCTCTTCTCGGGAGGTCAGGGAGAAAAGCGATGTTCTGTCTGCACGGAAGCGAGAGCAGGGAGGCCCTGCGCGGCGGGAGGCATTGATCTGTTTGCATGTTTCCGTGCGAAGGTTTTCGTGCCTGCTGGTGCGCCGATGGATCCGTTCCCTCCTTGTCACCTCGGTTAAACCTCACGCAGCAGCACTTGCGTGCGGAGAGGCTGCTCAGTGATGCTGGAGAACAGCGGGTGGCCGGGGAGAAAGTCGACCGGCCCGGCTGAGTTGGGGGTGCTGAGGTCCAGAAGCCCCCATGGCCCCCGCAGCGGTTGAACAGACGTCCGTCCGCCCTTTGTTTACGCACGTGCTTGCATCTTGCAGGACATTTCAAGGAAATCACCCCCAAGTTTTCTTCTTCCTGGTTCCGCCGCTGGCTGAAACCAACAGCTCCAGTTGTGCAAAATTGAGTCCTTTCCCTCGTGCACTTCCCATGTGTGCAGTGTTGTGTACGCACCATTCCTTAGGCACCCCATGTGAGAAGCCATTCCTTTCCCCAGAAAGTGCATTTTTGTGCCTACTTTTTAATCTGCCCCTCCGTGCAAAATCGATGTATCTTGTGATCCATTTCTTTGTCTGTCTCACCTCTGGGAGCCGGGTCTGTCTGATCTGATTCCCTGAGTCGATTCAATTTGGAGAAGTCCAATGAATTGGGTTCAAACCGGCCAATCGGTTGGAACGCGCACATTGATCCAGTTCAGAGAATCCCTTGGAATGTACCCATTGGGTCAGTTTGAAAAATCTGACTTGAAATAGAAATAGCTTCTCTGCCAGCAGACAAGGCCTTTTTGTGGTCCAATTCACATCAGGTGGATTTGTTGTATCTCTTTGATGCATCAAATTGCCAAAGCTTTGTTTAATCTAATCAATGTGAGGAAGATTTGCACAGCATATCTGTCTATTTATCTATCATCTGTCTCCTTCCTTCCTTCCTTCCTTCCTTCCTCCCTCCCTCCCTCCCTCCCTCCCTTTGTCTGTCTGTCTTTCTCTCTTTCTCTTCCTTCCCCCCTTCTTTGTTTTTTCTTTCTCTCGTTCTCTTTCTCTCTTTCTCTCTCTCTCTTTCTTTCTTTTCTTTCTTTCTTTTTCTTCCTTCTTTCTCTTCTTTCTTTTTCTCTCTCTTTTTTCTTTTCCTCCCTCCCTCCCTTCCATCTGTCTCCCTCTCTCCTTCCTTCCTTCCTTCCTTCCTTCCTTCCTTCCTTCCTTCCTCTCTCTCTCTCTTTTCTCTCTCTCTTCTCTTTCTTTTCCTTCCTTCCATCCTTCCCTCTTTCTTTCTCCTTCCTTCCTTCCTTCCTTCCTTCCTTCCTTCCTTCCTTCCTTCCTTCCTTCCTTCCTTCCTTCCTTCTTCTTCTTTCTTTCTTTCTTTCTTTCTTTCTTTCTTTCTTTCTTTCTTTCTTTCTTTCTTTCTTCTTTCTCTCTCTCTCTCTCTCTCTCTCTCTTTCTTTCTTTCTTTCTTTCTTTCTTTCTTTCTTTCTTTCTTCTCTCTCTCTCTCTCTCTCTCTCTCTCTCTCTCTCTCTCTCTCTTCTTTCCCTTCCTTCCTTCCCCCCATCTCTCTCACACACAGGTCAACTTGCTCTTTGTGTCACAATCTAAAATGTGGGTAGTGCCAGGGCAACATGACTCCAATTCAATTACATACCAGCCATTTAATGCATTTCCCCTTCTGCCATATTTCAAAGAATAAAACTCAGTGGGAGCCCTTTGGGGCACCCCCAAGTTTGGAGGGAGCTGGCAGAGCTCATGCCCCCTTCTCCGCCCTCCCCCATCTACCCATATCAATAGTTGTGTCTGCGTTGGCCAATGGGTATCACAAAGATTTCAGCCATTTGCAGCTGCCTGGGGCCATTAGGATCTGCCCCGGTTGGCCCTTTCCCAGAATGCCGTCCTGCCTCTCTGGGGTCTCCCGGCCCCACGGCTGCTCAGACCAGTTTTCCAGCCCTGCCGGGGGCAGACGGCGCCACATCAAAGGGCCGGCCTGGGCTTCTGTCTCTTTGAAGTCGATGGGCAGCACCTGGTTTCCCAAACTTTCACTGCATCGTGCCTAAATTATTGGAGACACCTGTGCCCGGTGTCAGCTGGATAGTGGGTGGGGCAAAAGGCTCAGAAGGGACCCTCCTTTGCAGTCCTCAGGCTGCAAAGGAGACGGTGGGAGATTCGTACTTTCAGACTTGCAAGATTCTGTCAATGTAGCTTTAAAATAAAGTCGAATTAGCTTATCTGGCTGTGTTTCCTGTCTGGCCTACCTGGTAAGGCTGACACACCCTTTCCGAGAATCAGTGTTAAAATGGAACGGTCAGATAAGAGAGGGCTTAGCCCGCAGCTGCATAATGGGTGGAGAAAGAGGCTCAGAAGGGACCCTCCCTAGTTTCTCAGGCTGTAAAGGAGATGGGGGGAGATTCGTACTTTCAGACTTGCAAGATGTAAGCTTTACAATAAAGTAGAATTAGCTCATCTGTTCGTGTTTCCTGTCTGGTCTGCCTGGGAAGGCTGACCCCAACAGAGATTGCTTTGGGTCCTTGGCACCATCACGCATGTGAATGCGATAAAATGTTACCCCCTTAGTCGCTCGGTGACATGAAGGCTCCAAGCCATGACAAGGCATTGCACCCACAAATGCATGGAGAGACGATCGTCACGAGAAGCCGCCCTCAAGTCTTGATTGCTCTGCAGCTGCAACCGATGCAGATTAAAACAGGGTTTGTGCCTTTTGTAAGCCGATGGGACAAACTGGGTAGGGGGTTGGACTAGAAGACCACCAAGGTCCCTTCCAACCCTAGGATTCTATGATTCTATGAGCCAGTTTGGTCTAGTGGTTAAGGCACCAGGCTAGAAACCGGGAGACTGAGAGTTCTAGTCCCGCCTGAGGCAGGAAAGCTGGCTGGGTGACCTTGGGCCAGTCCCTCTCTCTCAGCCCTAGGAAGGAGCCAATGGCAAGCCAGGAGACTGAGAGTTCTAGTCCCGCCTTAGGCATGAAAGCCAATTGGGTGACCTTGGACCCGTCACTCTCTCTCAGCCCTAGGAAGGAGCCAATGGCAAACCAGGAGACTGAGAGTTCTAGTCCCGCCTTAGGCATGAAAGCCGGCTGTGGGACCTTGGGCCAGTCCCTCTCTCTCAGCCCAACTCACCTCACAGGGTTGTTGTTGTGGGGAAAATAGGAGGAGTTAGGAGTAATAGGTATGTTCCCCGCCTTGAGTTATTTAAAAAAATAATAAAGACGGGATAGAAAATAAATAAATTAAATAAATGAATTCTATGATTCTATGAAATACTGGTAGGGCCAGGGAAAAACAAATTGAATTCCATTCCATTGCAATTAAATTACAGCCTGTCAATGAAATATGGATTGGATTTCTCCTTATATATTAAATCACATTCCCCTTCTGTTATAATTGGAAGGGGCCCTGGTGGTCTAATCCTTGTGGCTGGCAGGCCAGTGACTTAATGGCCCTTCCATTCCTGCACCTAACTTCAGCCTTATCTGATAATACTTATCTTGACATTGAAACCAGGGTCCCTGAACTGGGGCATCTGTTTCAGAGCTGTTTGCGCCACTTCCAGTCCGGGCCGGCCCTACCATTAGGCGGAGGGGGGTGTTTGCTTTGATAGCAGAGCGAGGCCACGTCCTGGCTGTTCATACTCCTCTTCTCACCTCTTCAGATGCACATCTGGGCCCATGCATCACTTTCAGCCCCACAGATGCAACGACCAGATCAAGTGCTTCCATGCATGGAATGAAGGAACATCTCCCTGGCTTAACTTCAGATGGCAAAACGTCTGGGGCCACGCCTGCTTCTAACTAGCCCTTCTGTGGGCCGTGCCCTCCAAAAACACCCCCACGTTCACCAGGCTGTTCCTTGTGCAGGAAGGTCCTGAACTCCACTTCCTGATCGTGCATCGTGAAAAAGAGAGAAAGCAATTGCGAACTTCCAGCTAGGAGCGCGTCTCTCTCAACGTTGAAGAAAGGGCTGCGAGAATCACTTTGAGGAAGAGGAGGAAGAGACACAGCCAAGGCAACAGTCAGATAAGAGAAATCTGAGTCCGGGGCAGAAATGCAATTTGAGAAAGCGTCTCAGAACTGGACCGTCCCTAATTCTCTTTAGGATTATGGCAGGGAAGGGACTCCCTGTAGATTCTGTTACTGTAGTACAGGTAGTCCTCAACTTATGACCACAATAGGGACTGGAAAATTCATCGTTAAATGGTGCAGTCATTAAGTGAGGCATCATGTGTCCCCTATTCGGGGAGATGGGTGGGGATAAATTGAATACATATATAAATAAAATGTGACCGCACCCAATTTTATGACATTTTTTGCGGCGGTCATTAAGCAAATCACCATGCGGCTCCCCATTGATTTTGCTTGTCAGAAGGCGGCTGGGAAGGTAGCAAATGGCAATTGCATGACCCCGGATGCTGCAACTGCCGTAAATACATGTTGGTTGCCAAGTGCCTGAATTTTGATGAGACGACTGTGGGGACGCTGCGACGGTCGTAAGTGTGAGGACCGGCCGCAAGTCACTTTTTCAGCACGGTCGTAACTTCAAATGGTCACTAAACGAATGGTCGTAAGTCGAGGACTATCTGTATTCATGACTTTGGTGTCTATCTTGCAACTCTGAGTCTTTCCCCTACCCTGCCTTTATCTGTCAACGTTTCTTTGGGTGAAGCTTACAGGGGACACAACTGGGTTTGTCGTGATCGCTAAGAACCGTAGAATGCGAGGGGTAGAAGGGAACGTCTAGGCCACCCCTTGGCCCGATGCAAAAATTCACAACTACAGCAATCTTGAAGCACCTAGAATTGGGGGATTCCAAGGGAAAATGCCTGGACTCGCAATAAAGTTTTTGTTTGTTTGGACACCCCCTGCCCAGACCCACGTTGGGCGCCAATCTTTCGTCAATAAGAGACACGGAGGCCAGCTGTAAAGAGAAGCGTTTTATTCTCCCACGAGGTGATGGGATGCCCAAATCCAGACAGCATCATGAGTGAACCAGGAAGAGCTGTCTCCATTCCTCCCTGGCAGCTTAGCAAAGCATCACCCGCTTCCCACCCCATGCCCCCCCCCCCATTACACAGACCAGGGGTGGGTTCTGGAGACCAAGATCTGTCCTGCAGTGTCTTCTCTCCTGGGCTTTTGGAAGCCTCTTCCCATCTCGCCCGACTTCCACGAAGGCCTCCCCTTCAACGCCGCATCAGAGCGGGCTCGAATTGCTCAAACCGGGCTCCCCACTGCTCTGAACATCCGAGCGAGTGACGCCGAACGTATTGCCCTGCCTCAGAAATGAAAGAACCACCTTCCATAGGAAGAATACTCGCATAGGCTAGATCTGAGCTGGTGTCTCCCCTGCAGAGGTGGCAATGGGTTTATTGCATGCTGGGAGAGCTCCCCCGTGCCTATCGGATCCCATCTCAGATGGTTCCCCGGTCCTGCGCATATTTGAATCCGTGACCTCCTCTATGTAATGTCCATTTTTCCTGTCTTTGGAGCTCTGCTTGTCAGCTGTGGATGGAAGATGCAGATCCCTGAAGCCTCCCTTGAGTAGCTCGGGAGGGTGGCGAGATGGCGCTTTGAGGGTCTTTGATTGATCGGGACCCCCAGAAAGTAAACAGAGAATGATCTGGACTGGAAGAGACATTCTCATTTGACAGGGAAGAAAGCCATGCCTTTTTTTCTTGACTGGTTCAGCATTCCACCCCTGAGAGATCACGGAATACCCCCTAAGCGGATTGTCGGGGACAGCACCAAGGATGATCAGAAAGTCGTCAGAACTGGATTTAGAACGGAAAAATGTATCTCCCTGGGAAACGCGGCCACCGGAGCACCCCTTGGCCTCGGGAAGGTTTGTCCCACCTGATCGCAGAAGAAGAAGAGGTTGGGGAGTATCAGAAACTTGCTTTTCCCAGCAAGAAAGGGGAATTTTCAGAGCTGGGCAGGATGGGGAACCTGAGTTGGTGGGCTGAAATCCAGCGCCTGACATACTGGAAGGAATGCAGAGGCCTGCAGAGCAATCCGTGTTCAGCTACTGGTGAGCCATGTTGCCCACCTCCGAAGGGT
This sequence comes from Charina bottae, assembly GCA_023362775.1. Taxonomy (NCBI): domain Eukaryota; kingdom Metazoa; phylum Chordata; class Lepidosauria; order Squamata; family Charinaidae; genus Charina; species Charina bottae. The sequence continues at coordinate 525,287 of JALMGJ010000070.1, read as the reverse complement.
TTGGGGGGAAACAGTCGGAACCACGTTGTGAAGTTGCTGTTGAGGGTGCGGATCAAGAGTTATTGCAATTGGTGGCTTAAAAAAGAACGAGTTCGTAAGAATCCACAGTGGTCACCTCTGTCTAGTCATTAAGACCATCTCATATGGGAGCCCCCCACCCCCCTTGATCATGGCTCTCTGCTTCTGTTCACAAGGAGAGCCCAAGTTATTGGGGAAGTTGAGTCCGAAGAAGTCCACTTTAGGGATCAATGGTGCAGAACAGGACCCGGCCTGTTTCTGGTGGGGCCGGGTCCCCTTCAACCTCCCCTCTGCTGAGAGGGGCGGATTGTTCTGAGCAGCAAGGTGGAATCCCACTCCTGACACCACAAACAAGGGTCCGGCTAACTCCTCGGTATGGTTCCCCGCATGAAACCATCTGAACAAACAGCAGTGAGCAACTTGGTCGCAGAAGCAGGCCCGTCACAGGGGTCTTCTGCAGCCCATGGTGTTGAGAAGCTGGGACCTCATGATCTGGATGCTGGTCAGAATCTTCCTCTGGTGCCCTGTGAGGCTGATTCCCAAGTTTTGCACGTCCCTGGATGAGGAATGGGGGGAGGGCGGGGGAAAGGACAACAAGAATTAGCTAGAATGACTTGATCTTAGGCAAAAGGGCCTAATTATTTCTCCAAACGTTGCATTCTCTCGCTACAATAATATTCCATGGCTGCATAAAGAATCAGTGGGGTTTTCTGATTTTTTTTTCTATATTTCAAAGGGGAAGGAGCACTGGCATTTTGGAACGAAAAACAATGCAAGGGGACTGCGGTTTTGCAATGAAGTCTAAATGCATCTGGTTTATATTTAATCGTGTCGGTTTGGTACATGTGCTTCTATTCATCTTCAGAATTTGGGGGTGCAAATCTCCCCTCTAGAACTACCTTTCCCCCCCCTGTTCTGAAAACTCCCACTGGGATTTCTCTTGGGGTCTTTTGTCTGGATTTTAGGGAAGGGTGGGAAGTTAGGGGTCTTGCCAATTAATGGGAAGAAGATTGTGCAATGGACGTCTGGACCGAACTGTTGCACACCCCCTTTGGTTGATTAGTGCAAGATCCAGGATCCAGATTAAAGATTGCTGGTTTTCTTCTGCTCTTTTACCGAAGAAGGTGTGAGAGATTAGAGCAGTGTTTCTCAACCTTGGCAGGTTTAAGATGGGTGGACTTCAACTCCCAGAATTCCCCAGCCTGCCTTGCTGGCTAGGGAATTCTGGGAGTTGAAGTCCACCCATCTTAAAGTTGCCAAGGTTGAAAAACACTGGATTAGAGATTAGGTAAAGGTAAAAGGTAAAGGTTCCCCCCGCACATTTGTGCAGTCGTGTCCGACTCTAGGGGCCGGTGCTCATCTCCGTTTGTTATCCGAAGAGCCAGCGTTGTCCGAAGACGCTTCCACAGTCATGTGGCCGCATGACGCACACGGAACGCTGTTACCTACCCACCGAAGTGGTACCTATTCATCTACTTGCATTCGCATGCTTTCAAATTGCTAGGTTGGCAAGAGCTGGAGCTAGTGCGGGAGCTCACTCCGCATGCAGGGCTAGGGATTCGAACCTCTGAAGTTGCGATCTTCCGATCGACAAGCCTGGCATTTTACCCGCTGAGCCACCACGCCCCTTTAGAGATTAGGACTACAGGACAAACAAACTATGGTTCTATCTTCAAAGTCTTCGTGGTCCCTGATTCTTCTGGAGCCCACCTAACACTAGGGCCTGCGGATAGCATCTTAATGTTAAAGTTAACCCTGGTTAACTTTCTAGGAATGGCTAGAAGGGAAGAGGGCAGATAAGCAGGCTGTATAGCATCTGCATTTCCCTCCTTTTCATGCAACATCTCCTCAAGACAGAGCAGAGAAGAACCAGAACCTGGCCTCCAATGTATTTACTTGCATTTATTTACTTGGATTTGAATGCCGCCCAGCTCCTCGGAGATTCATGATGGCGTGCGGCAGAAACCCATCTGGATGGCCCCTGAGAAATGGCCTGGGGGCCTTCATGGAAGGAACCAAAATATCAGGCCTTAGAAAGCTTCTTTTTTCCCAGATATGGGGGGGAAGGGTCTCCGAGAGGCAGAGAGGCTCTAAGGTAAAGGTAAAGGTTCCCCCCGCACATTTGTGCAGTCGTCTCCGACTCTAGGGGCCGGTGCTCATCTCCGTTTGTTAGCCGAAGAGCCAGCGTCGTCCGAAGACGCTTCCACGGTCATGTGGCCGGCATGACACACACGGAACGCTGTTACCTTCCCACCGAAGTGGTCCCTATTCATCTACTTGCATTTGCATGCTTTCGAATTGCTAGGTTGGCAAGAGCTGGGGCTGGTGCAGGAGCTCCCTCCGTCACGCAGGGCTGGGGATTCAAACCTCCAAACTTGCGATCTTCGGATCGACAAGCCTGGCGTCTTACCCGCTGAGCCACCACGCCCCTACAGACGCTCTACAGATCAACTATTAGCAGCAATGCGCTGGCTGGGATGGGGGAACTGACCCATCTTCTGCTCTCTTACCGAAGAAGGTGTGAGAGATTAGAGCAGTGTTTCTCAACCTTGGCAGCTTTAAGATGGGTGGACTTCAACCGCCCAGGGTCCCCGATAGGGGAGATGGGCGGTAATACTCCCAGAATGGGGGGGGGAGGGTTCTCCAGCCTGGAGGGTCCCCCACGCATCAGCATCACAGGCATCTTTTATTTCTTCAGTGCAGGATGACCTCTGAGGTTCCCTGGTTACAGCAAAGCCCACCCACCCCCCGCGACTGTTTTCTGATTGGCTCAAATCTGGAGGAAACGTGGAGTTTTATTGGGTGGTTCCCTGCCCTGGTGATGTGTGTGTGTGTGTGTGAGTTTGCGATGGCTTTCCCGCGTGCACTTACTCAATATTCATCCGCATCACCATGCCGAGGGTAGAGTAGCCCCCCAGGGCGAAATTCTCCTGGTACCGTCCCAGCCGAATGGAGTCCAGCCACTCTTCCACGGAGCCGCAGCGGGTGAAATCGACGTGGCCCCGTTCGGAGAGCGTTTGGGTGAATCTGCAGCCCAAAGAAAGGGGGTGAGTGGAAGGGGGGCTGGCCGGAGCGCCCTTTGGGGAAGGAACGTGGGGGGAGGCGAGGCGAGGCGAGGCTACGGAGGGGTGGTCCTCCTTTATGCAGGATTGCTTGCTGATAGACTGCTCCCCCCAAGGGAGGCTCCATCCAATACCTCTTTCTTCGCGCTGCCTTCCAGGAAATGGAGTGGAGGGGGGGAACCCACATTTGGAAAGGAAACTTTCGATTGTGGGTTACGATTTGAGTAGTGGGAATGGCGCCTATCCGGTTGCTTCATTTCATTTTAAACACTGTTCTCTGTTTTGCTGGGCTGTGTATAATATCCTGAGTAGTTTGTAATGTCCTCCTGAGTCTCAGGCCACAATGTTGTCGCCTGCGATGGTCTGTCATGGTGCACAATTGGGGTTTTTTTGAGGTCATGCTGCGGGCGACATCGCTTGAACGGACGGACGGATGGGCACCCATGCGTGGCTTCACCTGTTGGATCACCCAGGCTGATCCCTTCAGCCATAATGTCTTCCTTGGTTTGGACATTGCAGCTAATGTAGCATAGCAATGGTGTTTCGTTAACCCTGATTTAGAGTTTGTGTTGATGGGGAAGCTCAGCTGGAGAATACACACCTGTGACAGGCATATGGAAAGGGCACACCATGGATATCCGCAGGGTATGGTCAAAAAAGTCAGGATGGCGGCCATGACTGTGCAATCAAAGCATCAAAGCATTGCACATAAAAACAGGCAGGGCTTTGATCACACCATCGTGGCCTCTACCTTGACTTTTTTGACCTACCCTGCAGACACACCTAAAAAAAGGTAAAGGTTCCCCCTGCACATTTGTGCAGTCATGTCCAACTCTAGGGGCCGGTGCTCATCTTCGTTTGTTAGCCGAAGAGCAAGCGTTGTCCGAAGACGCTTCTGTGGTCATGTGGCCGCATGACGCGCGCAGAACGCTGTTACCTACCCACCGAAGTGGTACCTATTCATCTACTTGCATTTGCATGCTTTCAATTTGCTAGGTTGGCAAGAGCTGGGGCTGGTGCGGGAGCTCACTCCGCACGCAGGGCTAGGGATTCGAATTTCCGAACTTGCGATCTTCCGATCGACAAGCCTGGCGTCTTACCCGCTGAGCCACCACGCCCCTGCAGACACACCTAGGCCTCTATAATTTGTTCTGCTGGATTTCCTATCAGAAGCAACAATTCTCTTCCCCCCTTTTAATAAAGTCTCTTTTCTCTTTGCAGACATGCAAAACAAGCTAATTCTGCACCTCGCTGGAACATGACTTGCCAAATGAACATAATTTTGGGTGCATTATGTCCGATGTTCTCATTTTCTAATGCTCTCAGGCAGGGTTTCTTGGCCTCCGCAACTTTAAGATGCCTGGACTTCAACTCCCAGAATTCTCCAGCCAGCATGCACGGACTCCAATGTGTGGACTCCATGCTGGCTAGGGAATTCTGGGAGTTGAAGTCTGCACACGCTGGCTGGGGAATTCTGGGAGGTGAAGTCCACCCACACTGGCTAGGGAATTCTGGGAGGTGAAGTCCACCCATGCTGGCTGGGGAATTCTGGGAGTTGAAGTCCAGGCATCTTAAAGTTGCTGAGGTTGAGAAACCCTGCTGTAAAGCACACACATGGGCCATGTGAGTATTTGGAATGAAATTTCTGAATTTTCAGCCCAAGAAAGAGGGAGCTTATCCTTGCTTAATTTAATCATTGTTTTTCCACGAAAGGAAAAACGACGGGAGGGCGTAGCCAAACTTGGCTGATCTTGGAGTTGCTGGACTGGGTTAATAGCTGGGATGGGACACCATCAGGAAGGGTGCAAGCTAGATTTTCTTTTTATCCGTTCAGTCTTGTCCGATTCTCGGAGACTGCCTGGACAAGTCCTTGCAGTTTTCTTGGCACGATTTCAGAAGTGGTTTGCCATTGCCTCCTTCCTGGGGCTGAGAGACAGGGACTGGCCCAAGGTCACCCAATTGGCTTTCATGCCTGAGGTGGGACTAGAACTCTCAGTCTCCTGGCTTCCCATTGCCTCCTTCCTGGGGCTGAGAGGGAGGGACTGGCCCGGGGTCACCCAGCCGGCTTTGAGCCTAAGGCGGGACTAGAACTCAGGTCTCCCGGTTTCTAGCCTGAAAAGCAACTCGGTAGTCAGCGGGAGTCCAGTTCAATTCAAGGGAGGTTGATATGGGAAATCCATGGTGCATCTTGGCCTCTCTTTTCCGAGATCAGCGCGGCCTTGACTGCCTGCTTCGGCCACATTCGCCACCACTTACCGGTTGACCGTGGCTGTACATTTTAAGTTTTGCGGGTTGCGAATCAGCTTGTCCAGGACGCTGAGAATTTGGGAGAAACGAGGCCTCTCGTTGGGATCTTTCTGCCAGCAGCTCAGCATCAGCTGGTGCAGGGCCACGGGGCACCCCATGGGAGCCGGGAGCCGGTACCCTTCTTCCACCGACTGAATGACCTACAAAGATGGTTTGCCAGCCTGAGAATCAAATGCTGGAGAAATCGAGAAAACCAATTTTTTTGTGCCTTCAGATAAGCTGGGGAGATGGCGCTCTCTTTGCACAAGTTGCTTAACTTTGAACCCAAAGTGTCTCTTTTCTAAAAGCAAACTCGACCCTGGTTCTTGGGTGCGCATCAGAAGAAGGATGAACAAGCTGCTGTAAAAGCAGGAATGGAGGACGAGATAGACCCTGCTCTCTGCTGGAAGCTCTGATAGGCAGTCCTCGACTTACGACCACAATTGGGACTGGAACTTCTGTTGCTAAGCGAGGCGGTTGTTAAGTGGGTCGCGCCCAATTTTACAACCTTTTTGCGAAGGTCGTTAAGCAAATCACTGCGGCTGTTAAGTGAATCCGGCTTCCCCTATTGACTTTGCTTGCCAGAAGCCGGCTGGGAAGGTTGCAAATGGCGATCACGTGACCCCGGGACTCTGCAACTGTCGTAAATGCAAGCCGGTTGCCAGGCACCTGAATTTTGATCACATGAGCACAGGGACGCTGCGATGGTCGTAAGTGCGAGGACCGGTCACAAGTCACTTTTTTCAGCACCACCGTAACTTCGAACAAATGGTCGTAAGTTGAGGACTACCTGTATCAGAATGACGGCAGCGTGCCGTAGGGCACTCGTGCAATTATGGTGCTGCAAAGCAATGATGACATTCTCGTCTGCATGGCATCATGCCCCTCTGGGGGCCCACGCAGCCTCATTCTCGCTAAACTATCTGAGCTATTAGTTGCCCAGCAGCTGGGGGGGAAATACACCTGGATTTGAACATCGGGGCCAGGACCAAACCGAAAATCGATCCCCTCCTGTGGATACGGAAGGGAAATTCATGCAAGTGAATATATAAGATAGATTCCCGTTCCTGTGGCAAAGCAACAATTTGGAGCTCAACGGTGCTGCGCCCAAGGCTTAGGGGGGATGGGCTGCTCGGGGTCTTCAAGTCCGAACCCCCCGATTACAGACTCTCCCCTGCTTACGTCCTGGTTGGTCATGTTCCAATACGGCCGTTCGCCACAAGCCAGCACTTCCCACATGACGATGCCGTAGCTCCAGACGTCGCTGGCCGACGAGAACTTGCGGTACGTAATGGCTTCGGGGGCTGTCCACCGAACGGGGATCTTCCCTCCCTGGAATGCAAAGAGGGTTGGAGTAGATGATCTCTAAAAGCACAAATATTTATTTGTTTGTTTGTTTGTTTAATTAATTTTTATCCCACCTTTATTTATTTATTTATTTATTTAATTTATTTATTTTCTATCCTGCCTTTATTATTTTTATAAATAACTCAAGGCGGCGAACATACCTAATACTCCTTCCTCCTCCTATTTTCCCCACAACAACAACCCTGTGAGGTCAGTTGAGCTGATAGAGAGAGACTGGCCCAAGGTCACCCAGCCGGCTTTCATGCCTGAGGCGGGACTAGAACTCTCAGTCCTGATTTGCCATTGGCTCCTTCCTAGGGCTGAGAGACAGGGACTGGCCCAAGGTCACCCAGCCGGCTTTCATGCCTGAGGCGGGACTAGAACTCTCAGTCCTGATTTGCCATTGGCTCCTTCCTAGGGCTGAGAGACAGGGACTGGCCCAAGGTCACCCACCTGGCTTTCAGGCCTAAGGCAGGACCAGAACTCTCAGTCTCCTGGTTTGCCATTGGCTCCTTCCTAGGGTTGAGAGAAAGGGACTGGCCCAAGGTCACCAAGCCGGCTTTCGTGCCTAAGGCGGGACTAGCACTCTCAGTCTCCTGGTTTGCCATTGGCTCCTTCCTAGGGCTGAGAGAGAGGGACTGGCCCAAGGTCACCCAGCCGGCTTTTGTGCCTAAGGCGGGACTAGAACTCTCAGTCTCCCGGTTTGCCATTGGCTCCTTCCTTGGGCTGAGAGACAGGGACTGGCCCAAGGTCACCCAGCCAACTTTCACACCTTAGGCAGCACTAGAACTCTCAGTCTCCTAGTTTCTAGCCCGTTGCCTTAACCACTAGACCAAACTGCCCCCCCATGTCCTTCACAGCCCAAGAAACTAGGGAGGGTCTCTTCTGAGCCTCTTGCCCCACATATATCCAACTACAGGCTCAGCTGCCTTTTATCTGCCCATTGCCTTGGCAGCGTCTCTTGGCCCTGTCTCACATACCATTAATCCATCTGATGCAAAGGCATAGTTGGGCCATTTGCACAAGGACATCATCTTGCACCTGAGTTTTGCCCCCCAGGAGACCCTTCTCAGCAGAGAGAGAGAGAGAGACATTAGAGGGGAGAGAAGTTCTGGGTTACGATGCATCTTGTTATGACACCTTCTTAACCGTGCATGGAAGCACAGGCATTGTTGCATCTCAAGTCAGAGACTTTCTTGGGGGGGAACAACAAATGGCTTGGACAGGAACAGGACAGCATAGGAACCTTCCGAGCCAGGCGATTGCAAGCTTTCCGCAAGAAGCAGCAGACAAGGAGAATTCAGCAGCATGGGAAGTCTATCAGATTCTGAAAAACATCCTAACCTTTAGAGCAGCGGTCCGCAACCTTTTTGGCACCAGGGACTGGTTTTGCCACGCGGGCCATGGGCGGAGCTCGATGGGCGGGCTGTGCGGCCCACTTTCTAACAGGCCACGGACCGGGACCGGTCCGCGGCCCGGGGGTTGGGGACCCCTTCTTTAGAGGATAGTTGGAAGGGACAACATGCCCACTTTGCGTGCTGAAAGTCCCAGGTTCGATCGGTGGCATCTCCAAATGTTGCGTAAGCCACATCCGAGTGATTGCCAGTTGCTTCCCAGTCTGATAGGCTATCCTATTTTGCCTACACTGATAGGTTAGCCTGTTTTATAGTAGATACCTGTGCTCTAAAAGTTACTGGGATAATTACATGCTGACAGATGAGGCTGACTGAGAAACAAGAAGATCAGGAAAGCATAAGCGGGTTGGGAGTGCATGAAAAAGGGGAGAAAAGAGAAAAGCAGAAAATTTTCAGGAAGCCCAAGAAGGCAAGAAAGTTACTATCACAATCCAGTCTGACTTTAATCAAGTCCATAAGGCAGCAAGTCGCTGGATAGCAAAAGAACACTTACTGTGGTTGTGTAAGCAGCATCTGGGTTGTCCTCCAGGATGCGGGAGAGGCCAAAGTCAGAGACTTTGCAGACCAAATTGCCGTTGATGAGGATATTGCGAGCCGCCAAGTCCCGGTGGACGTATCCCAGATCGGAGAGGTAGCACATGCCAGCACTGATGCCCCTGAGCATGACGACCAGCTGGAGGACTGTAAATTGCCCGTCGTGTTTCTGGAGAAAAACCAACCCATGTGGGTTTCTGGTGCATTGGTACCTCACTAAACATGTGCATTTTGGCAAAACTATGGTCAAGCCAATCAGGGAAGAAATCAAGAGGAGAAAAAACTGATTGGTTAGCTCCAGGGCTGCTGGAATAATCCAGACTACTGAAGGGAGAAGCCAATAATGGAGAGGGGAAATTCAGAAATCCATTTTCACAGGAAGTCCCTTCCTGGGGAAGAATTAGAAAAGCGATCCAAGCCGATCAGCTTAAGGATTATGATTTTGGGGTTAAGGGGCCGTGGGGAAGGAGGACAAATTGGCAGCTCTCTGGTATGTCTCCAACATGCACACCTCTGCTTGCTCATTTCAACCTGGAGCACTGCGGTGGGAAGACTTCTTACCCGGAGGAATGAATCCAGCGAGCCGTTCTCCATGTACTCGGTCACAATCATGATTAATTTGCCTGCGGGAGACAAGAGAGGTCAAGCGATGAGGGAACTCGTATTGCTTCAACAGCTTCCTTTGGCAGCTGGCAAGGGTTCAAGCTTAGTTAGAAAGACCTCCCACCTCATCTACTGGCTGGACAAATCAAGCCGGGAGTGGACTCCCTTGCAAGAGATTAGAGCTGTAGGCAACACGACCATTGGGGTTCCCTAGACCTGAAGGAGAGACCCAGTTTGGTGTAGTGGTTAAGGTGCTGGGCTAGAAACCAGGAGACTGAGAGTTCTAGTCCCGCCCTAGGCGTGAAAGCCAATTGGGTGACCTTGGGCCAGTCACTCTCTCTCAGCCCTAGGAAGGAGCCAGTGGCAAACCAGGAGGCTGAGAGTTCTAGTCCCACCTTAGGCACGAAAGCTGGCTGGGTGACCTTGGGCCAGTCCCTGTCTCTCAGCCCTAGGAAGGAGCCAATGGCAAACCAGGAGACTGAGAGTTCTAGTCCCGCCTTAGGCGTGAAAGCTGGCTGGGTGACCTTGGGCCAGTCACTCTCTCTCAGCCCTAGGAAGGAGCCAATGGCAAACCAGGAGACAGAGAGTTCTAGTCCCGCCTTAGGCACGAAAGCCAGCTGGGTGACCTTGGACCACTCACTCTCTCTCAGCCCTAGGAAGGAGCCAATGGCAAGCCAGGAGACTGAGAGTTCTAGTCCCACCTTAGGCACGAAAGCCGGCTGGGTGACCTTGGGCCAGTCCCTCTCTCTCAGCCCTAGGAAGGAGCCAATGGCAAACCAGGAGACAGAGAGTTCTAGTCCCGCCTTAGGCACGAAAGCCAGCTGGGTGACCTTGGACCAGTCACTCTCTCTCAGCCCTAGGAAGGAGCCAATGGCAAGCCAGGATACTGAGAGTTCTAGTCCCACCTTAGGCATGAAAGCCGGCTGGGTGACCTTGGGCCAGTCACTCTCTCAGCCCACCCACCTCACAGGGTTGTTGTTGTGGGGAAAATAGGAGGAGGAAGGAGTATTAGGTATGTTCGCCGCCTTGAGTTATTTTTAAAATAATAAAGGCGGGATAAAAATTAAATAAATAAATAAATCCTCCAGATCTCCATCAGCTACAGCTCCAGGGACATATGGAGAATGCATAGGAACCATTGTTCCACCTTTGTTCCATGCCAGCACAAGAATTCCATGAGATCTGTGACTTTCTCCCCCAAATGGGGTGGAAAGTTGGGGAAAGAGAATTGAGAATTAAGGAGAAGTTCTCCTACAAATGGGCGGGGTTTGTTGGAATGAGGTGGAGTTATCAGGGGCTGGGGCTCGATGAGAGCTGATGTCGGCTGGAACTGGTACCACTCCTGGCTTAAAGCCTCAAAATCAGGAAACCCTTAGTTTTGATCTAGAATTCCTTCTACGAGCTCAGGAAATGGATTTGGCTTGGGCCTCAGTCTCTACATCTGCAAAATGGGGACAATGGTCCAGATGGGGTTTGCAAGACATTGCAAGGGGCAATACACATGAGGACTTGCTATCTCTGCAAAGGGATGAATCCAGGGCACGGCCAGGTAGACCAGACAGGAAACACGACCAGATGAGCTAATTCTACTTTATTGTAATGCTACATTAACAGAATCTTGCAAGTCTGAAAGGGCAATCCTCCCCCTCCACCGTCTCCTTTACAGCCCGAGAAACTAGGGAGGGTTCCTTCTGAGCCTCTTTCTCCACCCATTATGCAGCTGTGGGCTTTACCCTCTCTTATCTGACCATTCCCTTGGCAGCATCTCTTTGCTCCATCTCCCAAGGTCTTTCCCACATACCACTACAGGTGCATTGCCAGATTTTGCTGAACTACAACTCCCAGGATTCCAGCCCCAGCAGATACCTACTTTTGGTGACCACCCCTTCCAGATGGATAACATTGGGATGATCAAACCGGGCCATGATGCTGGCTTCACTTAGAAAGTCCCGGCGCTGCTTTTCCGTATAACCAGATTTCAGGGCCTTGACCGCAACGGGCACC
>JALMGJ010000070.1:391518-509018 GCA_023362775.1 Charina bottae | reverse complement strand
TGGAATCCTGGCAGGGCAGGTTTGGAGGCAGCCAGGCACAAGGCAGGCACTAGGACCTGCGCGGAATCCTGGCAGGGCAGGTTTGGAGGCAACCAGGCACAAGGCAGGCACTAGGACCTGCGCGGAATCCTGGCAGGGCAGGTTTGGAGGCAACCAGGCACAAGGCAGGCACTAGGACCTGCGCGGAATCCTGGCAGGGCTGGTTTGGAGGCAACCAGGCACAAGGCAGGCACTAGGACCTGCGTGGAATCCTGGCAGGGCAGGTTTGGAGGCAGCCAGGCACAAGGCAGGCACTAGGACCTGCGTGGAATCCTGGCAGGGCAGGTTTGGAGGCAGCCAGGCACAAGGCAGGCACTAGGACCTGTGTGGAATCCTGGCAGGGCAGGTTTGGAGGCAGCCAGGCACAAGGCAGGCACTAGGACCTGCGTGGAATCCTGGCAGGGCAGGTTTGGAGGCAACCAGGCACAAGGCAGGCACTAGGACCTGCGTGGAATCCTGGCAGGGCTGGTTTGGAGGCAACCAGGCACAAGGCAGGCACTAGGACCTGCGTGGAATCCTGGCAGGGCTGGTTTGGAGGCAACCAGGCACAAGGCAGGCACTAGGACCTGCGTGGAATCCTGGCAGGGCTGGTTTGGAGGCAACCAGGCACAAGGCAGGCACTAGGACCTGCGCGGAATCCTGGCAGGGCTGGTTTGGAGGCAACCAGGCACAAGGCAGGCACTAGGACCTGCGTGGAATCCTGGCAGGGCAGGTTTGGAGGCAGCCAGGCACAAGGCAGGCACTAGGACCTGCGTGGAATCCTGGCAGGGCTGGTTTGGAGGCAACCAGGCACAAGGCAGGCACTAGGACCTGCGCGGAATCCTGGCAGGGCTGGTTTGGAGGCAACCAGGCACAAGGCAGGCACTAGGACCTGCGCGGAATCCTGGCAGGGCTGGTTTGGAGGCAACCAGGCACAAGGCAGGCACTAGGACCTGCGTGGAATCCTGGCAGGGCAGGTTTGGAGGCAACCAGGCACAAGGCAGGCACTAGGACCTGCGCGGAATCCTGGCAGGGCTGGTTTGGAGGCAACCAGGCACAAGGCAGGCACTAGGACCTGCGCGGAATCCTGGCAGGGCAGGTTTGGAGGCAACCAGGCACAAGGCAGGCACTAGGACCTGCGTGGAATCCTGGCAGGGCTGGTTTGGAGGCAACCAGGCACAAGGCAGGCACTAGGACCTGCGTGGAATCCTGGCAGGGCTGGTTTGGAGGCAACCAGGCACAAGGCAGGCACTAGGACCTGCGTGGAATCCTGGCAGGGCTGGTTTGGAGGCAACCAGGCACAAGGCAGGCACTAGGACCTGAGCGGAATCCTGGCAGGGCTGGTTTGGAGGCAACCAGGCACAAGGCAGGCACTAGGACCTGCGTGGAATCCTGGCAGGGCAGGTTTGGAGGCAACCAGGCACAAGGCAGGCACTAGGACCTGCGTGGAATCCTGGCAGGGCTGGTTTGGAGGCAACCAGGCACAAGGCAGGCACTAGGACCTGCGTGGAATCCTGGCAGGGCTGGTTTGGAGGCAACCAGGCACAAGGCAGGCACTAGGACCTGCGTGGAATCCTGGCAGGGCTGGTTTGGAGGCAACCAGGCACAAGGCAGGCACTAGGACCTGCGCGGAATCCTGGCAGGGCTGGTTTGGAGGCAACCAGGCACAAGGCAGGCACTAGGACCTGCGTGGAATCCTGGCAGGGCAGGTTTGGAGGCAGCCAGGCACAAGGCAGGCACTAGGACCTGCGTGGAATCCTGGCAGGGCTGGTTTGGAGGCAACCAGGCACAAGGCAGGCACTAGGACCTGCGCGGAATCCTGGCAGGGCTGGTTTGGAGGCAACCAGGCACAAGGCAGGCACTAGGACCTGCGCGGAATCCTGGCAGGGCTGGTTTGGAGGCAACCAGGCACAAGGCAGGCACTAGGACCTGCGTGGAATCCTGGCAGGGCAGGTTTGGAGGCAACCAGGCACAAGGCAGGCACTAGGACCTGCGCGGAATCCTGGCAGGGCTGGTTTGGAGGCAACCAGGCACAAGGCAGGCACTAGGACCTGCGCGGAATCCTGGCAGGGCTGGTTTGGAGGCAACCAGGCACAAGGCAGGCACTAGGACCTGCGCGGAATCCTGGCAGGGCAGGTTTGGAGGCAACCAGGCACAAGGCAGGCACTAGGACCTGCGTGGAATCCTGGCAGGGCTGGTTTGGAGGCAACCAGGCACAAGGCAGGCACTAGGACCTGCGTGGAATCCTGGCAGGGCTGGTTTGGAGGCAACCAGGCACAAGGCAGGCACTAGGACCTGCGTGGAATCCTGGCAGGGCTGGTTTGGAGGCAACCAGGCACAAGGCAGGCACTAGGACCTGCGTGGAATCCTGGCAGGGCTGGTTTGGAGGCAACCAGGCACAAGGCAGGCACTAGGACCTGCGTGGAATCCTGGCAGGGCTGGTTTGGAGGCAACCAGGCACAAGGCAGGCACTAGGACCTGAGCGGAATCCTGGCAGGGCTGGTTTGGAGGCAACCAGGCACAAGGCAGGCACTAGGACCTGCGTGGAATCCTGGCAGGGCAGGTTTGGAGGCAACCAGGCACAAGGCAGGCACTAGGACCTGCGTGGAATCCTGGCAGGGCTGGTTTGGAGGCAACCAGGCACAAGGCAGGCACTAGGACCTGCGTGGAATCCTGGCAGGGCTGGTTTGGAGGCAACCAGGCACAAGGCAGGCACTAGGACCTGCGTGGAATCCTGGCAGGGCAGGTTTGGAGGCAGCAGCAGCCGCGATACACCCAGACACTGCAGCAGACACACTAGCGTGTTGCGACACAGTTTGGAAAGCTCTGCGCTAGAGAACTGCGTCTGGCCTTGCTTTACCCTCCCCAACCAGCCACATTGAAACAGGTTCTGACTGTGAAGCCAACTGCGCAAAACAGGGAGAGAAGCATAATTGTGAAGTGTGTCGATTTCTCTTGACAACGTATCTGGATCGAATCGCTTTGGGATGCCCCGTCTCGACACAAATGCACACACAAGGGTTACTCTGCCACAGACGTGGGTTGTGCACATTTCACAATGCTTCTTCTTCAAGCAAGGAGGAATTGGCTTGACTTTGTTTTTCCAGTTTGTTTCTCCCTCCCACCCCGTCCCCCTTTAAATAATCTGAGTCTCCATGATTCTGCTTTGAAAATCAAACTCTAGAATCTAGCTTAAAAATTGGCACGATCTAAGCTTGAACATTCATTGGGATGGTTTGGGACAAGAAGGACACCGAGGAATGTTTGTTGTAAAAGGTATTAGAGAATCAGAATCAAGTAAAATAGAGAAAAAATGAGTTGGTTCGTTCTAGGAGTATCAGTCAATCAAGGATAGAGAATTTATGGCCCTTCAGACACTAGCCAACACCAGCTTCCTATCCAATGGTGGTTAGGCTGGCTGAAGCTCGCTGAAAGCCATCATTGGGCAAGCTTTGGAAGGTCCCAGATCCCACATCCTTGCCATAAAAGAAGAAGAGAAATCTATAATGCATTTACATTATAGGTTGTATTATATTGGAAGAGGCATTCCACATCGGAAGAAGCATTCTACAATCTTCCTCTTACAGGACAGAGTCTATTTAAAAGATCCCTCGCTAGAGATGTAAGATATATGCGACTGAAGGCACGCTCTTGGCCTGATGTGCACATCTGGAAATCAAGCGTGCCCACAGGGGAAAAACCTACCTCTTCTTGCAGATGAGGAGCAGAAGCAGGGCTACCAAGCCACTGATGAGTGTCAGGCAGATCCATACAACTGTCATGGTGTCATATTGGGGAGCTACTGGGAGAAAGAGAAGAGGGAATTTGAGCCATATGACCACCAGCACCGGTCAGTTTCCCCAAATGTTGCAACATGGTTCTTGAGGCCAGCAAAGAGATACCAAAAACAGAAGGAGAAACAAAGAAGCATGCAAAGAAGACACTGCATTTGGGAACAATTCTTGCAAAAATAAAGGGGAAGGTAAGAACAAGGCACCTACAGGTAGTCCTCGCTTAACGACCACAATTGGGACCGGAATTTCAGTTGCTAAGCAAAGCGGTCATTAAGTGAATATGACCCGGTTTTGTGGTGGTCGTTAAGTGAATTACCATGGTTGTAAAGTGAACCTCATGGTCATTAAGCAAATCACACAGTTCCCCATTGAATTTGCTTGCTGGAAGCCGGCTGGAAAGGTCGAAAATGGCAATCGTGTGACCACGGTCGTAAGTGTGAGGACCGCTCGCAAGTCGGTTTTTCCAGCACCGTCGTAAGTCCAAACTGTCGCTAAACGAATGGTCATTAAGTGAGGACTACCTGCATTTGCAAAACGCATGCAAAACGGGGCAGGGAAATATCACTGTGCCAGAACCTGCGTCGCTTCCCAGTGCTTCCAAGCTCCCCTTCTCTTCTGAAGCAGCGGTTCCCGGTTTGGAATCGGCTTTCCGACCTCTTTCTGACATGCAGTTGCCCTCCGCGAAAACGGCTTCGGGAATCTCCGCCTCCACCGCCCCCCCAGCTCTATTCTCACCCCTCCTCCCTATTTTATCTCACTTGCTTTGGCTGTTTCGACTTCTATCGCTTCGCTGAACTTGCCACAGCCCGCAGAAGTGCGAGCTCGAACCTGGAAGATGTAGCGGGTGGCTGGTTTCAAGCCAAAGACGGTGGTCCGGTTGCCTTTCGACTTGAGAGTGGAGTAGCTCTGCATTTCTTTGTCCTGGGGAAAGAGGGGAGAGCGCTGGATTTGGAGAGGGTCCGTCCATCCATCAAGGCTAGAAAAAGGAGGGCAGAGTTGATCCCCAGCCCCCGGGCAAAAACACCCACAAGTTGAAGGCTTTCTAAAATCGATTTTGGAATTTTTTTGCACAAGGAGAGGACAGAGTCTTCGTGCAGCCCCGCTCCGTTTTGCGTGCGCCGCGATTTAATCAATGTGCATCTGCACAGGAGGCTGGGGAACCTCCGTGCAATTACATTAGCATTCTTCCTGGGCTCACGGTCTAATCAGGGCCGACAAGGGCTGTAAATTGCAAGAAAAATGGAAGCCGAGAGCCGGGACTGACGGTGCCTCCCCAGCAGCTTGGAGAACGTCAGGAATGACAAGCGGGGAAGGGAAGAGATGGCAGGTTGCCAATGCATTGGTGCCCGCAGGGCGGCGGCGGGAGAAGACGTTGGGAAGTTGGTTATACTTTTATTTCTTTTTGTTAAGCGCCTTGAATGAGTGGGTTGATAGGGACACACAGAGAGTTTTCATGATCATCAGAGATCAGAAATAAACAATGAAACAAACAATAGCATAATAAATACCACGTAGCTGAAAATTGGTTAAAGCAGGGGTCAGCAAACTTTTTATGCCGGGAGCCATTTTGACATGCTCGTGCACATTTTGAAATGCTCGAGAGCCAGGGGGCGGGGTTTGCGGGCGGGGGCCAATCGCGTGGAAGGGGGCGGGGTTTGTGGGCGGCGGCCAATCGCGTGGAAGGGGGCGGGGTTTGCGGGCGGGGGCCAATCGCGTGGAAGGGGGTGGGGTTTGCGGGCGGGAGCGAATCGCGTGGAAGGGGGCGGGGGGCTCACGGAGGGAGGGGGCGCAGCCAGCGGCTCCGCAAACCCGGCCCGGCCGCCCCACCGGGAGTGGCGGAGAAAGAGCTGCCACCCTCCGGCCGGCAGGATGGGCGCGGGACAGCGGAAGGCTGCGCCCTCTCCACTGGGCGGGACCCGCGCCTCCTTCCCCGCCAGCGCCCGAGCACAGACACCAGCCGGGACCCCGCGCGGAAGATGCCGCGTGCCACCAGCGCCTGACGTCAAGAAGGCTGCGCTTCCGCGCCCGGCGGGCGGGCGAGGCAGGGAGAGAAGGGGAGACGGAGGGGCTCCCTCTCCGGCCTCTGCGCCCCTTCAGGCCCGTCTCTGCGAGGCCCGGCGCGGCAGGGAGGCGCTGCTGGCTCGGGACGCGGCGCTGTCGGAGGCGGCGCAGGAGCGGCTGCAGGGGCTGCTGCGGCTGGAGATGGCGCTGCTCCACGGCATCCAGGTGCTGGGCGAGGGCGCAGGCCCAGGACACGAGCGGCAGGGCAGCGCAGGGGGCCTGGCCGGGGCGGTGGCGGTGGCGGCGGGGGGACGGAGCCGGCGGAGGTTTGCCGGGTGGCAGGACGGGGCGGGCGGCGCTGCTGGGGCTGGTGGCGGAGCTGGAGGGAGCGGAGGGACCAGGCGTTCCCGTGGGCGCAGCGCGCGCTCTGCAACCCGCCTTGGAGAAGCGGCCGCGGGAGACCCTCCGGGTGCACCCTCCCGCCCCATCAATCCCCCCACCCCGCCGTTCGGTGTCCTCTCCCCCCGCTAACCCGAGCCCTGCGGCGGCCGGGGGAGCCGAGCCAGGCTCGGACCGGAGGCGGCCAAGGGGAGAGCAGGCGGCTCTTCGCCCTGCGCCGCCCTGCCGCTCGCGTCCTGGGCCCGCGCCCTCGCCCAGCACCTGGATGCCGCGGAGCAGCGGCATCTCCAGCCGCAGCAGCCCCTGCAGCCGCTCCTGCGCCGCCTCTGACAGCGCCGCCTCCTGGGCCAGCAGTGCCTCCGTGCCGCGCCGGGCCTCGCTCAGTGCGAGAGCCAGGGGGCGGGGTTTGCGGGCGGGGGCCAATCGCGTGGAAGGG
The DNA here is from genome assembly GCA_023362775.1 of Charina bottae. Classification (NCBI taxonomy): domain Eukaryota; kingdom Metazoa; phylum Chordata; class Lepidosauria; order Squamata; family Charinaidae; genus Charina; species Charina bottae. The sequence continues at coordinate 502,370 of JALMGJ010000070.1, read as the reverse complement.
GGTGGGGTTTGCGGGCGGGGGCCAATCGCGTGGAAGGGGGCGGGGGGCTCACGGAGGGAGGAGGCGCAGCCAGCGGCTCCGCGAACCCGGCCCGGCCGCCCCACCGGGAGTGGCGGAGAAAGAGCTGCCACCCTCCGGCCGGCAGGATGGGCGCGGGAGATTTTTATCTTCCCCGCCAGCGCCCGAGCACAGACACCAGCCGGGACCCCGCGCGGAAGATGCCGTGTGCCACCAGCGCCTGACGTCAAGAAGGCTGCGCTTCCGCGCCCGGCGGGCGGGCGAGGCAGGGAGAGAAGGGGAGACGGAGGGGCTCCCTCTCCGGCCTCTGCGCCCCTTCAGGCCCGTCTCTGCGAGGCCCGGCGCGGCAGGGAGGCGCTGCTGGCTCGGGACGCGGCGCTGTCGGAGGCGGCGCAGGAGCGGCTGCAGGGGCTGCTGCGGCTGGAGATGGCGCTGCTCCACGGCATCCAGGTGCTGGGCGAGGGCGCAGGCCCAGGACACGAGCGGCAGGGCAGCGCAGGGGGCCTGGCCGGGGCGGTGGCGGTGGCGGCGGGGGGACGGAGCCGGCGGAGGTTTGCCGGGCGGCAGGACGGGGCGGGCGGCGCTGCTGGGGCTGGTGGCGGAGCTGGAGGGAGCGGAGGGACCAGGAGTTCCTGTGGGCGCAGCGCGCGCTCTGCAACCCGCCTTGGAGAAGCGGCCGCGGGAGGCCCTCCGGGTGCACCCTCCCGCCCCATCAATCCCCCCACCCCGCCGTTCGGTGTCCTCTCCCCCCGTTAACCCGAGCCCTGCGGCGGCCGGGGGAGGCGAGCCAGGCTCGGACCGGAGGCGGCCAAGGGGAGAGCAGGCGGCTCTTCGCCCTGCGCTGCCCTGCCGCTCGCGTCCTGGGCCCGCGCCCTCGCCCAGCACCTGGATGCCGCGGAGCAGCGCCATCTCCAGCCACAGCAGCCCCTGCAGCCGCTCCTGCGCCGCCTCCGACAGCGCCGCCTCCTGGGCCAGCAGTGCCTCCGTGCCGCGCCGGGCCTCGCTCAGTGCGAGAGCCAGGGGGCGGGGTTTGCGGGCGGGGGCCAATCGCGTGGAAGGGGCGGGGATGAGTTCAGCTGCGGAAGAGCCACACTCAAGGGGCCAAAGAGCCGCATCTGGCTCACGAGCCGCCATTTCCGACCCTTGGATCCAGATAAGGTCCCTTCCTTCCTTCCTTCCTTCCTTCCTTCCTTCCTTCCTTCCTTCCTTCCTTCCTTCCTTCCCTCTCTTTCCTTCCTTCCTTCCTTCCTTCCTTCCTTCCTTCCTTCCCTCTCTTCCTTCCTTCCTTCCTTCCTTCCTTCCTTCCTTCCTTTTTTCCTCCCCTCTCCTTCCTTCCTTCCTTCCTTCCTTCCTTCCTTCCTTCCTTCCTTCCTTCCTTCCCTCTTTCCTTCCTTCCCTCCTTCCTTCCCTCCCTCCCTCTCCTTCCTTCCTTCCTTCCTTCCTTCCTTCCTTCCTTCCTTCCTTCCTTCCTTCCCTCTCTTTCCTTCCTTCCTTCCTTCCTTCCCTCCCTCCCTCCCTCCCTCTCCTTCCTTCCTTCCTTCCTTCCTTCCTTCCTCTCCTCCCTCCCTCCTTCCCTCCCTCCCTCCCTCCCTCCCTCCTGCCCATCCCTCCCTCCCTTCTATCCAACAGTCCTCTATCCAGCCATCCTTCATTCCATCTTTCTATCTACCTACCTACTTACCTACCTTGAATGGGTAGAAAGATGGGCTGTAAATTGAAAAAATACAGCAACAATAAGTAACTGCAGATACGGGGTGAAATTGGGCTGGCAACCCAAACTATGAACTGATTTTTAGTGAAAGAACCCTTGCAAAGACCAGCCAGCTTTAGCCAGGTTTGAGATGGCTGCCTGCTCACAGACGAGAATGGAGGAGACATTGTGTGGTTGGCCCTACAAAATTGCTCTTCCAAACCGTGGCCCAATTCAAAAACCTTCCAACGGCACGATGGAGTTTGAAAGCGCCAACGAAAAATATAACCCCAGCAGGAAAGGCCCATCAAAATCGCACACAAAAGCTTTGGAGGAAAAAGCTTCCAACATTTATATCTTTGGTGGCATGACATCAACTCGCGTAGGGAGGCCTGACCAAGCTTCCATATACTGGAGGCCTTAAAAACACCCACCCCTCGCACCCACGCACGGATGGAGCAAGGAGAGGGAACAAATTTACCTGGAGGAAAATGGTCAAGATGGAAATTCCTCCGAATCCTTACCTTCTCGTAGTATTTGATTTCGTACTCCAGAATGATGCCGTTGGGCTGTTCGGGCTGGCGCCACAGGAGGGTGACGCTGTTCTGACCCAAGTTCTGCTGGTCAATTGCCAGCACTTGGGAAGGCGCTGCGGGCAGAAAGAAGAGAGCCTATCAGAGGAGGAGGAGGAGGAGGAGCCACACCCCCACTCACTCAAGGTGGTATGCAAATGAGGGGGTGGAGTCACAGCAGCTCAACAGGTAAGGTCCCTTGTCTGTATTCCTTAGAAGCCAAGGGGCCACAGCACCCACCTAGCACCCATGCACCGTTGCATGTTCTCCGAAACGTGCTCACGCCATGATCCTAGAATCATGGAGTTGAAAGGGGAGGAGAGGCCATCTAGTCCAGCCCATGATCCTTGCAACGCTGGTCGCTTGTACCTGACTCGATTTAACCTCGGGTACCTGATTTAGTTAGGAAGGAAAACCAGAGGAATTTTCTCACCTCATCCCAGGTGAATTTCTCAGCTCCCTCTCTCCAGGAGCATCTGGAGCAGTGTTTCTCAACCTTGGCAACTTTAAGACGTGTGGACTTCAACTCCCAGAATTCCCCAGTACGGATGATACCTCACGCCGTGGCGATGGGTGAGCTCACCCCGGGGCTTCGTGTGGAATAGGAGCGGAGAGAGCAGCGGACCCTGCGGGACCCCACAGAGTAGGGGCTGAGGGTGGGATCTCTCCCCCGCTAATCACCACCAACTGGAACCGACCCTGGAGAAAGGAGGAGAACCAGCGCAGGTCCATGCCGCCCCACCCCCAATGGCCGATGGTATTGAAAGCCACCAAGAGGTCAAGCAGAGGAAGGATGGATGCACAACCCCCATCCAGCTCAACAGAGATCACCCAAAAGCGCGATCAATGCCGTTTCCATCCCATACCTGGGCCTGAAAGGGATCCAGATAACCTGCTTCATCCAGGGTCCTCTGGTTGCACAACCACCTTCTCAACTACCTTCCCCAAAAAGGGGAAGTTGGATGCTGGATGAAAATTGTGCAGTATGGTGGGGTCCAGCGATGGCTTCTTGAGGAGGGGGTGAACCAAGGCCTCCTTAAGAGGTGAAGGAACAACCCCCTCAAGGAAGAGTTCCCCACCGCTAGAACCCACTCACATGACATCCCCTGGGTCACTTAAACAAGCCAGGAAGGGCATGGATCTAAAGAGAAGGTGGTTGAACTCACAGTCTTGATGACCCATCAGGTCCAACGGGTTCAAACCGTTCCCAGATAACCAGGCAAGACTCCTCCTTGGGCATCTACTCTGGACCACCATCCAACTGGGAGCGACTTTGTCCAAGAGATGCTGAACAAATTCTTCCACACACATGCTGGCTGGGGAATTCTGGGAGTTGAAGTCCACACCTCTTAAAGTTGTCAAGGCTGAGGAACATTGCTGTGGAGTATCAGTGGTGACGCTCCATTGGATCCAACCCACGTTCCTTGCAAATGGGACCTTGAGGGTTACATGTCAGCCCGGAATGGGCAATCCAGATGTTTCTGATCCACGATTCCCAGCAGCCCTCACCCTTGGCCGTGCTTGGCTAGGAAAGGACGTTCTAGCCCTTCTTGAAGGACCACAAGGTCATTGGCTTTGAAGTGTCTCAGCTGTTGCCTCTTCCTGTCCAAGAATGTTCTGCCTTGCTATTTGATGGTTAGGGGCTGGACAACTGATTTTGATGTGTTCTTAGAAGAGCTTTCAAATTTATTTAATACTTAGAGGCGGGGAAGTTGCTGAGATTGAAGTTGTCCCCAGGAATAAATCTTTCCGTCTTCAATGCCCACCTGGGCTGCTTTGAGCTGCCAATCTCCAAAAGAAACCCCCCCCCCCCAACACTAAAATTCTGCGAGGAACATCTTCAGTTGGGACTGAAGCCAAGAGAAGGGAGTAGGGAACACAGGACCATCCGTCCCTAAATCAGAACAGGAACATCCCACCCTTCTGAAAATCATAAAAAATGGTCTCTCCCTTTGAAAAATCTTTGTTAATAAATCCTCCCTTTGCATTGAACGAAAATAGTAAAAATTAAGGAGGAGGCTTTTTCCGCGCTTCAGAAATCTGGGCTTTTTTTTTTTTTAACCTGTTCCTTGCACCGGGGCAATTTCCCTCCAAGTAGCAAATCTGAGAAGCCACATAGACCGAGAGACAGATAGCGCAACTGCATCCCCAAGAGACAAGTTGCTGTAGAGGTAGCAAGATGGTGAACGATGCAGAACGTGTTTTCCATTTAATGCAACAAATGCAAGGTGCCCTTGGAGCACAAGGCAGTTTTCTCTATCCTTGTTTTTTTTTAAAAAAAAAAACATTTCTGCTAATTAAGTAAAGCAAACAAGCAAAAACAAAGACGGAAAAGGATACATCTACATACATAAAATGAACTTTACACTGGAGCAAAGGGTGGAATAAAAATATGATGGTTATAAAAAGATGTTTTAAAAAAAAGGTTTTTTGAAAAAAGGCAAAACAGACCCCAAAAAGAGATTAATTTTTAAAAGTTTATTTTAAAAAAGCATTCTAGTACAGGTACTCCTCACTTAACGACCATGATTGGGACCAGAATTTTGGTTACTAAGCAAATCTGACCTGATTTTACCACCTTTTTTTGTGGTGGTCGTTAAGTGAATCACACAGTTCCTCATTGATTTTGCTTGTTAGAAGCCGGCCGGGAAGGTAGAAAATGATGATCACGTGATCATGGGATGCTGCGACGGTCCTAAATGCAAACCAGTTGCCAAGCGCCCAAATCGTGATCACGTGACCATGGGGACGCTGTGACGGTCGTAAGTGTGAGGACCAGTCGTAAGTCGATTTTTTCAGCACCATTGTAAGTCCACACCATCACTAAACGAATGGTTGTTAAGCGCAGACTACCTGTAACGTCGCTCTCTTTCTCCCCCCCACCTTTTTTTTTCCTCAGCCACTAATTGCTACTTAAATATTTTAGAATAGAATAGAATAGAATAGAATAGAATAGAATAGAATAGAATAATAACTTTACTGTCATCCCACTATACACTATACAAGTGCACAATAGAATGAAATTTCGTTGCAGTTGGCTCACAATTTCATTCAAGCAATAAAATACTAATGATAATAATAAAAAACCATAATTACTATAAAATACCCATTCTTATAAAATATACATTCTTATAAAATATACATTCTTTAACTCACAATTTCAGTCAAACATTAAAATACTAATCAAAATCCATAATTACTATAAAATATACATTCTTTACATATCCACCTAAAAGAACCTATTTGGCATTCAAGAATCCAATAGCCTGGGGGACAAAGCTGTTTCGCAATCTGGCTGTATATATAATATTTTATATTATACTTTGGATATCTGCAATTATTGCTCATTTCTATTTGGGCCATTTAAAAAAAAAACAGGTCTGTTTTTTAAGACCACCTCAGTCCTGGTCCCCACATGGTTTTCAAAATCTTCGGCGGAACCACAAAAATCATCGAACACGTGTTAGCAAATTATAACTTTCTACAAGACAGAACGGAGAAACAATTAAAGACAGGAGGGGAACCTAATCTGATGAATTAAAGTGAACTTTCATGAAGTTTATTTTTTATTTTTTCAAATGAAACTCAATGGCATGGCAGGTTTTGGGGTGCAATTCCTGGCCTGCAGGTCAAAAGTTGTGTGTGATTCTCAGCCAAGAAAAGATGAACTTCTGGGTTTAGAAAATGCAGGCCAAATGAATTTCTCCTCATCTTCCCCTTAATTGTTTTTCTCACTTTGTTCTATGGAATCAAAATGGGGCTTTGTTTCAAACTTTGTAATATGTTTTCACACGTTGCACAACTTTACACGTTGGTTTGCAGAGTTAGTGTGGATATTTTAGAGGAAAACTGAGATTGAGGGGAAAAAAACCCACCCACCCTTAAAGGGAAGAAGTGAGGAAACAGCTTGGGGTCATCAGAGAAATGTAAAAAAAATGGCTTAATAAGGCTCCAGCAGTGAAAATTGCCAATCCACCATTAAGAATTATTGGGAAAGCGATTGCACATAAAACAGGAAATATCATAAAGCCATTAAAAACCTTCCATAAAATGTTAGGCACAGTTCCGTTTGCATCTGGATCCCGGTCTTCCTGGCCATTAATAATAGCAATTAGGCTAAAATTAATCCCACCAGAGCAGCCAATGCTGTAAATGATTGCCATTAATAGCTACAATTAAGGCCGCTATCTTAGAACAGACAGCTCCTGAGCAGAACGGGGACTGATTTGATTTGCAACATGTGAGCACAGTCAGTATATAAAATAATTCCTCGCAAATCTGGCCAGACGCCATTCTCGTTGGTGCCTTCCCAGCAGATGCTGGAAGGGGGTTCTCAGAACCAGAAATGTTGATTCTGGACCATCTTCCATGGAAGAAGTGACAGAGCAGAATTTGAAAGTCACAATAGAAGAGAATATATATAGCTGTGGAGGAGGAGGAGGAGGAGGAGGAGGAGGAGGAGGAGAAGGAGAAGGAGAAGGAGAAGGAGAAGGAGAAGGAGAAGGAGAAGGAGAAGGAGAAGGAGAAGGAGAAGGAGAAGGAGGATGGTTGGAAGACAGAGGAGGAGGAGGAGGAGGAGGAGAAGGAGGATGGTTGGAAGACAGAAAAGGAGAAGATGGAGGAGGAGGAGGAGGAGGAGATCATTACACCCCCACCAACACTGGCAGGGCAAGCTACTGTATATAAACAGGGAGCAAACCCCACACTCCCTCGCACTGATGATGTTACCTAATTGGGTAATGAAACGACTGCAAGCACACAACCAAGCACAGAGGGCACCGAGGACTCCACAGTTGAAAGTCAGTTTGCCTAGGGTGGGGTGGGGTGGGGTGGGGTGGGGTGGGGACACCTTCTCCTACCTGCCTGATTTGTGGTGATGTTGACGGCCGCAAATCTCGGGGACTCAAGGCTGAGGTCGGAGACACCATTGATGGCCTCCACCCAGAACGAATAGTTGGTGTGGGCCAGGAGATTGGAGATGGATAGAGAGCCTTGAGCCAAATTCATCTGCTGCGGGAGGAAACGGATCCCGGCCCCACAGACCTCGCACTGGCCCCCGCCCCAGATGCAGCGACGGCAGATCACGTTGTAGGTGACATCTCGGCGCCCTCCTTTGTCCAGCGGAGGTGCCCACTCGAGGGTGACCGTCGTGCCATTCACGCTGGAGAGCAGGTTCGTGGGAGCAGAAGGAGGACCTGGAAAGGGTCAAGGTGGAGCCCAGTGGAAGAATTGCAGCCACCTCCATGTCCAACGTCAAGGGCAGCCTCCCCCCCATCTCAAATTCCCACTTACAGATGAATTTACCCCAAGCTTTCTCAATCTGAAGTCCCTCCAGATGTTTCGGATGGCAGCGTTCATCCCTCACCCGGTTCTCTGGTCAAGTTTGAAATGGTGCCTTGGTGGATTTATTTTCATTTTATCCCTTTGGCTCCCATCCCTTGCCTTTTTGAGGAACTATTCAAATCATTTCAAAGACCTGGCAGGGTGGGAATCAAATGGTGGATGGTTGAACCTCATTTCTTTATGGTTTGCCTTGGTGGACCAGGCTGGGGTCACATCTCAGAGAGATGGACACCTATGGACACCTCCCTTTATCTCACGATGGACACCTCCTTTTATCTGCCTCCTGGATGATAAACTTCTCTAAATTTCATTTTCTGTGGAATACAGTAGGAAGAGCCTTGTGGCTGTGATGTCTTGCTTATGACACCAGGAGCATCCAAACGGGAAAGAGGAGACTGGATTCCAGGAGGTCCCTCAATTTAAGGTCAGCTCTGAAATTAGATTTAGAATCTTTCAAGTGCGTTCACACAACAACACAGCTTGGTTTATTTTAATCTCAGTTAGTGTAACGGTATGTGGGAATGACCTTGGGAAACCGGGTGAAGAGATGCTGCCAGCCTTAGATTGAGGTCAGCCTTCCCAGGTAAAGCAGAGAGGAAACACGACCAGATGAGCTAATTCTACTTTATTGTAAGGCGACATTAACAGAATCTTGCAAGTCTGAAAGCACAATTCCTCCCCCCCCCCCCGCATTTCCTTTACAGCCCAAGAAACTAGGGAGGGTCCCTTGTGAGTCTCTTTCTCCACCCATTATGTAGCTGCGGGCTAAGCCCTCTCTTATCTGACCGATCCCTAGGTGTCAGCCTTCCCAGGTAGACCAGACAGGAGACACGACCAGATGAGTCTATGAAGGTTCTCAGTCATCCAGGTGGAATTGTCTGTAGCTTGAATCATGTCAACTGGATTTCTATTTTCTCAGTGGAAAACGTTTCGCTCCTTATCCAAGGAGCTTCTTCAGTCTGAGCAAAGTTAGTAAGGGAATCCTTAAATATGTTTCTAGGTGGCTGTGTGACCTTACACCTGGGGCTAGGTCATTAACATCTCAAAATAACCATGACCTAGCCCCAGGTGTAAGGTCACACAGCCACCTAGAAACTTATTTAAGGATTCCCTTACTAACTTTGCTCAGACTGAAGAAGCTCCTTGGATAAGGAGTGAAACGTTTCCACTGAGAAAATAGAAATCCAGTTGACATGATTCAAGCTACAGACGACCAGATGAGCTAATTCTACTTTATTGTAAGGCGACATTAACAGAATCTTGCAAGTCTGAAAGCACAATCCCCCCCCCCGCATTTCCTTTACAGCCCAATAAACTAGGGAGGGTCCCTTGTGAGTCTCTTTCTCCACCCATTATGCAGCTGCGGGCTAAGCCCTCTCTTATCTGACCGTTCCCTCGGCAGCGTCTCTTCGCCTGATCTCCCAAGGTCATTCCCACATACCGTTACAGTCAGGCTTTTTAAAAAAATTATTTTTGTGACTTGGGCAAGCGTGTTTGCTTGGCTGATCAACCCATGGATCTGCCAGCCCAGAATATGAGTACGATCAGTGCAAGCAGATTGTGCCAAGGCAGCCTGAAGACGCAGGCAGGGACACTAAGGCCGCAATTCTGTGCTGGAAGAGGCAGTCGGTCTAATTATTTTCAACATCCCTTCCAGCTATGGTTAGGCGCTAACGTGAAAGCTCGGAAAGATTTGTGTGCGCTGGCTCACAAATCATAAGCGCCATTCCTGTTTTGAATTTTAAATCAAGCCCTCTTAATACATAAACATGGAACTGCAATCTTGAAATCCCCAAATAGCTCGCGATAAATTAAGGGGCAACTTTTCGGTGGAGGACAGGTGTTAGAAACATGCCTGGGGTGGGAAAAAGGGGAAATCTGTTTCCTTTCTTACTTTTGCTGGCTTACCCTATCAGCTGGGCAAAGATATTTCATAGCTCCCTGGAGAAGGATTTTGAAAAAAACCAGTTGACAGGTTTGAGCAGCAGAAGAAAAGGAAGACATCAGGAAGCTGCAATGTGGGGTCACTGCTGGATTGGTGGACTTGTGAGCAGTTCTGTACAGGTAGTCCTCACTTAACGACCACAATTGGGACCGGAATTTCAGTTGCTAAGCAAATCGGTCATTAAGCGACTCCGACCCGATTTTACGACCTTTTTTGCAGCAGTCATTAAGCGAATCACCGCAGGCGTTAAGCGAATCATGTGGCCGTTCAGCAAATCATGCGGTTCCCCATGGATTTTGCTTGCCAGAAGCCGGCCGGGAAAGTCACACATGGCGATCACGTGACCACAGGATGCTGCGACCATCATAAATGCAAACTGGTTGCCAAGCGTCCAAACTGTGATCGTGTGACCGTGGGGATGCTGCGACGGTCATAAGTGTGAGGACCAGCCATAAGTCGTTTTTTTCCAGCACCGTCGTAAGTCCGAACCATCACTAAATGAATGGTTGTTAAGTGAGGACTTCCTGTATGTACATCCCTTGCACGCACAACTTTACAGCTTTGATCCCTGGTTGCTAGTTTTTAAAAAATGGGAGGAAATACTACCTGGACTCTAAGTCAGCGGTCCCCAACCTTTCTGGCACCAGGGACCGGTCATGGAAGAAAATTTTTCCACAGACTGGGGGGGCGGGGTTTGCAGGCGGGAGCCAATCGCACGCACTGGGGGCGGGGTTTGCAGGCGGGAGCCAATTGCGTGCACCAGGGGGGCAGGGTTTGCAGGTGGGAGCCCCGCGGCCCACAGGTTGGGGACCCCTGCTCTAAGTTACTCTCTTATATCACTTTTTGATCCGGCTGAGGATCTGACTTCCTAACCTTGATGTGGCTGTATTTGAAGGTGGTGGTCCTACCACAAAATGGTGGCTGAAGAATCTTTCTCTCCCCAGTCCCAATTCAGAGGTCAAATGCTGGCTGGGGAATTCTGGGAGTTGAAGTCCACACATCTTAAAGTTGACAAGGTTGAGAAACACAGGTCAAGAAGGTTTGTGAGGATAGTTTTTCTACTTTTCATGCTGTTAAAAAGTTCCCACGGAAATATTTTGGCCTTCTCAATTTTTCTCCTCCAGAAGAAAGGACCTTGGGTTGAGGTGGAGAACGTCTACAGCTTCCATCTTGCAAACTGTCCACCATCTTAAAGGATGAACTAATGGGAGATGCCAAGATTTTACTTATTCATTCATTGAGTTATTTATTATTAATTACGTGTCATCTTTCCTCCAGGACATCAAGGTATAGATGTTCACCTCCCCCAAATTTATCATTGCAATGACCTTGTGAACTAAGCGTGGGTAAGTGACTTTGAACATCACCTAAGAGCCGAAAGTCACCCATAATTATCCCGTGATTGGTTGGGGACTAAATCTTGCAGATCATAATCCAATGCTCCAACCATGGATTTGTATCATTTTCCAAATCAGTGGATTTGCTAAAATGTAGACCACAAAAAAAAGCTTGTTTGCTGTTTCCCTTTTTACAAAATGCCAGTGTTATTATTTGATATCCTGTCCTGCTGATTCACAAATTATTTTTGGGTGTACTAAAATTCAAGGAAACACAGAAAAAAATGTGGTCCCTCATCCCACAAATAAGAGGGAACTTCTTAATTATCTGAATTCTTTTTTGTCTTTGTTTTATAATTTTACCAGCTGTATTCCTTCAGTATTGGGCAAATCCTTAGCTTCTTTTAATTAAAAATCGCAGGAGCAGGGAAGGGGAAGGAATGAAGCTGGAGGAAGATCCCACTGGAAAAAAACACAATTGGGGAATTTCTAATTGGGAAGGGAAATGCAATTGGCAATGATGAAACAGGGGAATTTACAATTGGAAGGAAGATGTAATTGGGAAATTGCAATTGGAAAGCAGATGAAATTAGGGAAGATGTAATTGGGGAAATTGCAATTGGAAAGGAAATGTAATTGGGGAATTTGTAATTGGAAGGGAAATGCAATTGGTGAAGATGAAACTGGGGAATTTACAATTGGAACAAAGATGTAATTGGGGGAATTGCAATTGCAAAGGAGATGAAATTAGGGAAGATGAAATTGGGGAAATTGCAACTGGAAAGGAGATGAAATTAGGGAAGATGAAATTGGGGAACTTGCAATTGGAAAGGAAATGTAATTGGGGAATTTGTAATTGGAAGGGAAATGCAATTGGTGAAGATGAAACTGGGGAATTTACAATTGGAACAAAGATGTAATTGGGGGGATTGCAATTGCAAAGGAGATGAAATTAGGGAAGATGAAATTGGGGAACTTGCAATTGGAAAGGAAATGTAATTGGGGAATTTGTAATTGGAAGGGAAATGCAATTGGTGAAGATGAAACTGGGGAATTTACAATTGGAACAAAGATGTAATTGGGGGGATTGCAATTGCAAAGGAGATGAAATTAGGGAAGATGAAATTGGGGAAATTGCAACTGGAAAGGAGATGAAATTAGGGAAGATGAAATTGGGGAAATTGCAATTGGAAAGGAAATGTAATTGGGGAATTTGTAATTGGAAGGGAAATGCAATTGGTGAAGATGAAACTGGGGAATTTACAATTGGAACAAAGATGTAATTGGGGGAATTGCAATTGCAAAGGAGATGAAATTAGGGAAGATGAAATTGGGGAAATTGCAATTGGAAAGGAAATGTAATTGGGGAATTTGTAATTGGAAGGGAAATGCAATTGGTGAAGATGAAACTGGGGAATTTACAATTGGAACAAAGATGTAATTGGGGGAATTGCAATTGCAAAGGAGATGAAATTAGGGAAGATGAAATTGGGGAACTTGCAATTGGAAAGGAAATGTAATTGGGGAATTTGTAATTGGAAGGGAAATGCAATTGGTGAAGATGAAACTGGGGAATTTACAATTGGAACAAAGATGTAATTGGGGGGATTGCAATTGCAAAGGAGATGAAATTAGGGAAGATGAAATTGGGGAAATTGCAACTGGAAAGGAGATGAAATTAGGGAAGATGAAATTGGGGAACTTGCAATTGGAAAGGAAATGTAATTGGGGAATTTGTAATTGGAAGGGAAATGCAATTGGTGAAGATGAAACTGGGGAATTTACAATTGGAACAAAGATGTAATTGGGGGAATTGCAATTGCAAAGGAGATGAAATTAGGGAAGATGAAATTGGGGAACTTGCAATTGGAAAGGAAATGTAATTGGGGAATTTGTAATTGGAAGGGAAATGCAATTGGTGAAGATGAAACTGGGGAATTTACAATTGGAACAAAGATGTAATTGGGGGGATTGCAATTGCAAAGGAGATGAAATTAGGGAAGATGAAATTGGGGAAATTGCAACTGGAAAGGAGATGAAATTAGGGAAGATGAAATTGGGGAACTTGCAATTGGAAGGGAAATGCAATTGACAGGTTGAAAGGGAGAAATTTGGCATTAGAAGGGAAATGCAATTGGGAAAGATGAAACTGGGGAATTTATAGTTAGGAGAAAGGAAGTACATACGTGTGCAGGCCGCCGAAGGGGGGTCCTGTGCCGCTCGGTAAAAGGTGCTTTCACACCGACACACCTGCGCAGCCTGGGTCTCGGAATAGCTGTGAGAGGGGCACCTGGCACAGAGCTGGTCTCCGGGGGAAGACTTATAAAACCCCGTTTGGCAGGCTGGAAGAGAAGGAATAAAGAAATGTGTGGAATCTGGCATGGATGTCTCCTGCTACCAAGACACAGAGTCTGGATTCCCACACAATCCCCCAAACGCAGGTTCACAAAACACAGCTACAGGTAGTCCTCGACTTACGACCATCCGTTTAACAACCGTTCAAAGTTACGACGGAGCTGGAAAAAGTGACTTACAACTGGTCCTCACACTTACGACTGTTGCTGTGTCCCCGCAGTCACGTGATCAAAATCCAGGCGCTTGGCAACCGGCATGTATTTATGACAGTTGCACCGTCCTGGGGTCACGTGATCCCCATTTGCAACCTTCCCAGGGGGCTTCCAACAAGTAAAGTCAATGGGGGAAGCCGGCTTCGCTTAATGACTGCATGATTCACTTAACGACCGCAGCAAAAAAGGTCATAAAATTGGGCATGACTCAATTAATGACTGCATCGCTTAGCGACAGAAGTTCCGGTTCCAATTGTGGTTGTAAGTCGAGACTACTTGCACTGATTCCCCTAAAAGGATACCTAGAGTTATAGCTTAATAAGCTAGCTTGATGAACACAAGATGCTGAAACAGAGGCCCGGTGGTCCATGTCAATGAAATTAAATCGCTTTGATGCCCCCCCTCTTCCCAAACTTTTGGAGCCCAGCCCCCAGGTACAGACCTCAGCCCCCACCCCAAGTTGCACCCTGTCCTTGTAGGATTAACCAAGCCAGTTCAAGCCAGTGAATACAACCATTGGGAGCTTTCGGTCCACGTTTTATTTTCTAGGAATCCCCAGCCCACCCCCAGGTGCAACCATAGACACAAACTCACGGCAGGCATTATTTTATTTAATATCCTTGGGCAGCTGGATTATAGCCAACTCAGTGGGAGCCCTAGCTGACCTCCAAAAGCTAAACAGGTGGGGGCGGGCAAATTTGCCTAAGTGTCTTGGAAGGGAGAATGCCAAAAACCAGGAGAATAAGGGGAAGAGGATGAAATCAGAACTGGAAAATTTCCAAGGGATCTTCTCCAGTGGAAAAAGTCTCCAAGGAGGTGGCGAAGAGAAGATGGTGGCAGAAATTCATTTGAGCATCCATTGGGGTTGAGCTGGCAAGGGGAAGAAATGTTCCTGAAGGCTGCAATCTGCTTCAACGTCGGTGGCTTTGTCTCCAGCAAAGAGAAATGGACCAGGAGAACATCTGTTGATGGCTCAGGTGATTCCCCAGGATGGACTTGCAAGGCAACGGAAAATGCAAGTGGGCTAAGTTCTGCAAAAAAAATCCACTTAGGGAGGCGAATGGCTGCATTCAACTCCAGACGGTTGAAGAAGGAGGCAAATCCAAACCTCAACGAATGCTCCTTTCACCACTCGAATATCCACACCTCTGAGCATAGAATTTAAACCCTCGTGGGAACCGCTGTTTTTTCAAGTAGGGTAGAGATCCAACGTTCTCTGCAGACTGTGGAGTTTTGTTGACACTGGTTTCCTTCTAACCAGATGACACCGATATGTAAGTACAGTAATACCCACGATGGAGGAATGGCTGGTGGAGATGATAGAATTAGCCGAGATGGCAAAATTGACTTGTTTGGTTAGAGAAAAGACAGTAGCAACATTTGTTAGCGACTGGAAACCTTTTATGGCCTTTTTGCTGAAAACGGGAAAAACGGAAGGTAGATTATGGAAAGAAGGGAGCCCCAATATAACCATAGAGCAGTGTTTCTCAACCTTGGCAACTTTAAGACGTGTGGACTTCAACTCCCAGAATTAGACATGGCTAATTAGACAGACATAGACATGGCTGGCTGGGGAATTCGGGGAGTTGAAGTCCACACATCTTAAAGTTGCCAAGGTTGAGAAACACTGCCTTAGAGAGAGATGGTAAAATATAAATGTATTTATAACTGCTATTAAGATCGGAAGCTACTCTTTTATAACTTTTTTTTCTCTTTTCTTTTCCTTTCTTTTTCTTTTTTTTTCACTCACTCATCACTTTTCTTTATTTTCTTTACTTCCTTTTCAAAATGCGTACTGTTTTTATCTTGTTAAAATGTCTTTAATAAAAATTATATATAAAAAAAGATACATAAGACCATATTCTCTTGGAAGAAAAGCAAGGACAAACCTGAAACGGGCAAATCTGAAAGAGGTTCCTGAGGATAAAAAAATGGCAATTGTTTATGTTTATAACTTTGCTTTACAAAGGGAAATTCAAGAGCACAACCAAGGGAAACTTTACAAAAACGCATATTTGAATAAAAATAACTAAAACCCAACAGCATATGTAAATTTACTTTAAAAAGACAATTCAATTTCCATATTTTTCCCATGAATGTGAAAGGCTGTGCATTAAGTGGTACGGCTAGAGTTTTTGAAAAATGAATAAATCTAAAGGGCAACTTTCTGAAATAAAGGACTGTCCTTTATAATAACTGTATATAGGAGGGGCCCCCATTTATATTTTATTTTTAAAACGTGTCAGCTGTATAGAACCAAAGTTACAGAAAGGTTGTATGAATGGACACTATGTTAATACACAAAATTGCATGCAACCACCATATATAAATATACGCTTCTCTATCAACTTCCTATTTTGTAGCCAGATACTAAACCCCCTATGATTCCTTTCCCTCCACAAATAATTGATTTTTTCCCAAGCCGTCCATGCACTAATGCACTATTCCAGGATTGTTAATTTAACCATGTGTATATATATGGTAGGTGCACAATCCAGCAGACCCCCCATGCACAAAGAAAAAAATTTAAGAAGGCAGGGAGGCAAGAAATGGATGCAAACATTTTCAGGGTGTTTTTAAAAATGCCACCCGTATCTCGAGAAACTTATTCGCGCTCCCCTCGCAATTGCATTATTCCAAGTTCTAAAAATAAACTAATCTAATAAGGAAGGATTTGGCAGCTATACATAAATAAGACAGTATTTCCTACATGGCCTCCCGTACGATCCTCTGAGGATAATCGGTTATTTATTTAGAGCCAGTTATTTGTCCTATCTATGTGAAGAAAAAATGCCAAAACGGTAGGTCTTTTTAGCAATTCCAAATCAAGCTGTCCCAGGCTTCTTTTCGGTTCCTTCTCTCCATCATTAAATCTATATATCTATATATTTAAATGCAGGCATATCTAAATCTATACAATTACGATACGTCACTAAAACTTCAAAAGGGCAAGGCGTCACCCGTGCAAAATTTTAAGCACATTTTGCTTAAGAATCACTACAGTGGGATCTCGATTTCTCGATATTTCGGCTCCGTTTTCAGCGGGGGGGGGGAACCATTTTCAATTTGGTACCCAAGCATGTTAGTTATAACTTTCAATCCAGTTGGGTGTCCCTCCACATCCTTTCAGCCACCTTGGGGGCCTGCAGATGTATCAGGATTATAGCCCCCAGAATTCCCAGCCCCCAATAAATCCATTATTCCCTCCCCCATCCCATTTTATCACCATCTCCCTGGCCACACCGACAGTCACAAGAACAGCCCCTGTTTTTAATTCTGCAAGCCGCCCGGAGTCACCGTGTGTGAGTCGGGCGGCCTTATAAATTTGTTCAATAAATTTTAAAAAATTCTTTCTTTACATATTACACTGTACGTGCTATCCATTATTCCTGCTTAACACTAAAAATCTGAAAACAAGATGACTGAAAATTAATTTTTTTTGAAAAACGAATACCATCCAGAATTAAAAGCTGGTATGTTTAAATTGGCAGCAAGTTTATTCTCAGTTCACAGGGAATGTCGACCTGGGATTTCACGGGGAAATAGGAAGCCAAGGAGACTGCAGAGGGGCTGGAAAGAAGATTATTGTGGTGTTTTCCACTTCCCAGCTGCCCCTCCTTCCATTCTGAAAAAGGCCCATAGGAAAAGCACGTATGGAAAGCTGAAGCCCATTAAAGAGATAATTTTCCAATAATTGATGGGAGATTCCACATGTGCATCCTTTGGCTCCATTGTAACTATGGTAGATGCAAGATTCCCACCCCTTATCCGTGTGGATTCCACCATCCTTTTCATTCTAAAAAAAAAAAAAGTAACCAAATTACTGTAAATTCTTTTTCCATGAAGGAGAAAGGAAGAAAAGAACCATTCGGCCCAGCACACATTCTTAGACTTTAAAAAAGATGCTTTTCTCTGGCCCTAAAGGAATTCCAGCCTCTTTCCTACCCATTTCCTCACATCTGTTTTGGCAACTCCTTTTTTGAGTCAATATTTGAGTTATAAAGCAGCTCTTTAGCTGGTTAAACATCCCTAACAAATACGGTGCCCGGCCACGGAAAGCAAAGAGGGAATTAATTTGGATGCACGTGGCCATCAAAGTAAAGATTTGATTTCCACCTCTTGTGCAAATTGAATTTCTTTCGTATTTATAGAAAAATGAAAAGGACTGCTGAGTGAGATTTCGTCTCATCGTCTTCCAATAGCAGACAGAAAGGAAAAACAGAAGCCGATCCACCAAGGCGGGTCTTCCTCGTGTTCTCTGGAGAATTAGAATAGTTAATTTCTCTTCCTAATAATACTGAATTATTAATGCTGACCTTTTTATGCCTGGGAAAGAGCAGATTTCGTAGGCAGAGCTCCAAAAGTCGGAGCCGTATGAATTCACACCTCTTTGCATGTAAAAAAAAGTGTATTTCAGTCTCAGCGTGCTTGCATAAGGAGGGTGGGCAAGCTAGAAGGGCCACGCTTAGCGTCCAGAAAGATGTGCAGCAACAGAAACACTCATCGAAAATTGCAGACGTGGCCCAACTGGCTCAGAATTTGTTATCACCATTGCAGGTAGGAGCCTTTCTCACCCCACCAACTGGTAAGGCTGAGAAAACCACTCTCTAGAATTCTGGAGATCTTCCATTTATCACTGGCTCAGCGGGTAAGACGCCAGGCTTGTCGATCGCAAGATCACAAGTTCGGCGGTTCGAATCCTAGCCCTGCGTGACGGAGGGAGCTCCCGCACCAGCCCCAGCTCTTGCCAACCTAGCAATTCGAAAGCATGCAAATGCAAGTAGATAAATAGGTACTACTTCGGTGGGAAGGTAACAGCGTTCTGCGCGCGTCATGCGGCCACGTGACCATGGAAGTGTCTTTGGACAACGCTGGCTCTTCGGCTAACAAACGGAGATGAACACCGGCCCCTAGAGTCGGACACGACTGCACAAATGTGCGGGGGGAACCTTTACCTTTACTTTACTAAGGATGGAGAATAAGTGGTTCTCCCGATGCAGGACGCCAACTTCTACTCCAATCCAGTGCAGGAATACAGGTAGTCCTCGACTTATGATCGTTCGCTTAGCGACCGTTTGAAGTTATGATGGTGCTGAAAAAAGTGACTTGTGACCGGTCCTCGCACTTACGACCATCGCAGCATCCCTGCAGTCACGTGATAAAAATTCAGGTGGTTGGCAACCGGCATGTATTTACGACGGTTGCAGCGTCCTGGGTTCACATGATTGCCATTGGCGACCTTCCCAGCTGGCTTCCGACAAGCAAAATCAATGGGGGAAGCCGGATTCGCTTAATAACCATGTAATTCACTTAACGGCTGCAGTGATTTGCTTAACGACCGTGGCAAAAAAGGTCGTAAAATTGGGCATGACTCACGTAATCGCCTCACTTAGCGATGGAAGTTCCGGTCCCAATTGTGGTCATAAGTCGAGGACTACCTGTATGCTACTACAGGAAGTAGGAGTCCAGCTACATATGGAAGATCAGAAGCTTTCCATCACTGGGCTAGGTGGACCCATGATCTCACTTGAGATACCAGTCCCTCTCTCTCAGCCCTAGGAAGGAGCCAATGGCAAATCAGGACTGAGAGTTCTAGTCCCGCCTGAGGCATGAAAGCCGGCTAGGTGACCTTGGGCCAGTCCCTCTCTCTCAACCCAACTCACCTCAAAGGGTTGTTGTTGTGGGGGAAACAGGAGGAGGAAGGAGTATCAGGTACGTTCGCTGCCTTGAGTTATTTATAAAAAATAATAATAATAAAGGCGGGATAAAAATAAAATAATAATAATAATAATTGTGCTAAGCCATCAGCATAGTTCGTTTGCTTCTGTTCTGCGGATGACACAACTGGTTGTTCGCTTCTGTTTTGCTGATTAAGACACAACTGGCTGAGTTCACACAACATATGAAGCCATAAACATGCAAAGTGCATGAGTGCTTAGTGAAACATGCCAACCCAGCATAAACTAAGATAAATCCAATGTTCACACACTGCACCAAGTTAACGTACATCTTGGCTTACAGGTAATATGTGAATCTATCTCCTACGGCTTATAAACCATGATTTGATGCCTTCATGTGATGGGAATATGGCCAGTGTGCCTTAGTCAATAAAATCCAGTTAAAACAAGCCATGGTTTAGAGCAATATGGGAACCCAGCCAATGACCTTGAGAAGGGAATTCAGGAAGAGGAAAATAATGGCTTCCCTCCTTGAGGAGAAAGTTGGCACATTTGAACTTCATTTGCACAAAACAGCCTCTTTTCCTCCGTGCAGAAAAGGCCAAAGTTTCATGTCCCCGAAAGCGGTGACAGCCCATTTGCAAAACCTGGAACAACTTCCCAAATTTATACAGCGTATCTGACGGGGGGCAGCAGTTTGCGTCCCGGCATCCTTTCCTGCCATGACTTTGATGCGGTACCCTTGTGCTGAATATTGTCGAGACCAGATGCTCGCCGTTTTCCCTGGATATAAACAAAGCTCCCTATATGTATTTGCAGAGTCAAAGCCTGGTTCTCCTAAACGGCTTTTGTGAAGAAGCCAAAAGCAAATAAACATCTCCTCCGAGAGGCCCGGTGTTATGGCTCCTGAACATGCGTAGCCTCAGGCGAGTGAACGGTGTTCAGCTTCTGTCTTCTTATCATCGTTTATACAGTTGCAGACCAGACTATCTTCCAGCAGTCGCTGGGGAGGGACGGGGAAATATCTTCCAAGCTTGGAGTTCAGCCGTGCTCAGAGGTGACGGATTTAGAAGAGAACTTTGTTTCCATCGACTTTGCGTTTGCTGTCAAGGCGTCTTGCCGGAGCAAACACAGGACTGCCGAGAGGGCGGGTGAACGAGGCCGGACATGAACACACTCCGAGGAGCAATCCCCATCAGCTGTACGGAGCCAGTGGGAAAAGCCATTGGTGGGGTGCCAAATCACCGGTGCGCATGAGGCTGTCAATTAGTATTTCTGCTTGGAGGGAGGAAAAACCTCCATTATTAATTGCTGTCATTACGCGTGAGGCTGCAGAAGGAGGTCGGGGGCTGTGTGCACCCTAAAACCTGCATTTGTGTTGGCCCAACATAACAGTTAACCTCGGTTCGTTCTGGGTTGTGGCTTAGTAAGTTGAACGTGCGGCGCAAAGCAGCCGAGAGAATTTTTAAATGTATTGTTATTTGCTTTACTTATTTGCATGGATTAGATTTTATATTCTGCGGAGCATTAACCACCTTTCAACTAAAACTGTTTTAGTTGTCCTTGTTTCTTTTTGGTCTTGTGTTCTATCTGTAGTCTTGTATTCTATCTATATTCTATATTTTGTATTTTAATTATACTTTGAAAAAATTAATAAAGCTTCAATTTAAAAAAAACACCTTTCAACTCACAGCTCAACATTCTGCAAAGGCATTGGGGCTTATTGGGAAAGGTTGATTTTTTTTATAAAAAAGATTCTAGAGTCGTCGTATACGAGATGGGCGGCAGAGAAATTTGATAAATAAATAAATCTAATCCAACCCCCTGTCCAGGAAAAAAGACTGAACACCTCCAGGGACAGAGAATAAGGTGGTAAAGTGAAAGCTCCTAACGATTACAGAACTTCAATAGACCCCTTATTTCTCATTTTATCAGTCAATTTTTCCTCTATTAGCTATCGGATTCTGCGATCAAACATATATGTACACACTCACAGCTGAGTAATTGAGAAAAATCTAATTATTGAGAAACAGCAGTTGCAATATTGAGATGGGACCACGTGGGCCGAAATTTGACCTTAGGTGACTTCCAGACATGGCTGGGTTACATTCACACAATACTCTTCCCTTGTTCCTGAATCAACCAGTTTTCTGCGTTTGTATGTTACATCTCGCCAAGATGAATGCTAACCAAGATTAGCCAGACTTGTGCAAATGAAGCACTGGGTGTGTAACTGAGTTGGTGAAGTGTGGGGTGCGACACAGCGGTTGTCTTTCAAGGCAACCTACTTTGTGGATTGGGGAATGAAATAAAGACAGATCATCCTATAATAAAGACTGGGGAGAGACTTGGATAAAACATCAACAGCAATATAATTCAGAAGTGGAGCAGATTTGGAATCTCTTTCACTCAGCCGGGAGATTTGAAATTCCCTTCCGTCCGAAACTGAGTGAATGCCCACATTTTGATGCAAAATGCATCAAAATGCAATACATGCATGTTCATATTCCATGCCTGAAAGTTAACAGCTGGGTATATATAGGTTTGGCTCTCTGAAAAGAAAATATATTATGTTCTGGGCAGTCTTGCAATTTAGATCATATTGCAAACAACCGTGTGTCATAGTCAATCAACATAAACATTGATAAAAAGTTAAAGCAAATGTTTGTAGGGGTATATAACATGGCCTCTGGAACAGCATTTTTTCTGATTAACCCATTTTATTAAAAGGCATGTGCTTTTGCGAGTTGCGACTCACTTCCTCAGATGCAGAATTTTATGGATCTCCTTAAATCTCCTAAGGAATTCTTACCTCGGGCCTAATTTTGCAAATATTTCTCTTTCTGGATACAATCCCAATTGTATGTATTGGTCGCTTTGTTTTACTTGGAGAAACAAGTTGAGTTTGGCAGTTCAACATTTAGAAAATCAAGCATTTTACAATTATGGATTAGTTCCAAAGGACCAAATAAAAATTGATTGATTGATCTGAAGGACAGTTTTATCAGGTGGCAAGACTTCTTCATTTTTTTTTAGTGTGGGAAAATGACTTCATATGTGATACACCAGTGTTTCCCAACCTCGGCAACTTTAAGAGGTGTAGACGTCAACTCCCAGAATTCCCCAGCCAGCATACACTGGCTGGGGAATTCTGGGAGTTGACGTCCACACCTCTTAGAGTTGCCAAGATTGAGAAACACTGTGATACACTATTGCAAATATGTTTTTACCTGCAACTTTTTTTCTGTTATATTCATTTTTACCGTGTTATCCCTATGCCCTGAAATAATATTTTCTAAAACCGGAAGTTGGAATTAATAGTTTTGATGACGGTGCGGATGGAAGAAAAGGGTACCCAAATCCTAAATTTGCTATTGGCTTGCTTCAAAACTTTATGCGTATTCATCTTTGTTTATAAATGATGCTTTAATGCAGTGTTTCTCAACCTCAGCAACTTAAAGAAGTCTGGCAGGCTGGCTGGGGAATTCTGGGAGTTGAAGTCCAGATCTCTTAAAGTTGTCCAGGTTAAGAAACATTGCTTTAATGAATCTTTGATTTAAAAAAAAATCAGAGGAACACCAAAACACACACATACACACAAAGATGCATCTGATGGTGTGAGTTGCATCTCACAGAAACGCGTGACTTTTCGTAAAACGGGTGAGTCAGAAAGGAGGTGTGGCCTTCCGGAATCTTTCCCACCGTCGACTAACACAGGTCTCTTCGTACAATGTTTGCAACCGTATTGCTACCCCCAAAAGGCGTAACCAACATTCTGGACACACGTCTTACCTAAACACGAATCCTTCCGTTCTTCGTACCCGGCGCTGCACACGCATTTCCCAATGGGCACCAGCCACTCCCCCTCCGCGCTGCAGTACATTTTGGGGGTGTCTCGCTCCTCCGAGTGTGAAACACACTCTCCCCGCACCTCCACGAGCGACGAGGAATCCGCCCCGGTCACCGCCTCGGAGAAGGCCGCCAGATTCCTCACCATGGCCGGGCACTTTTTGTAATAGACGCGGAGAGAGACGATAGCTATGCAGGCCCCGATGTCTTGGAACGCGAGGTAGAAGCCCCGTTTGCTCAGCGGACCGACCCCCCGCACCTCGGTGTTCAGCTTGAGCCTCCGGACGCCCAGGTCCACGTTGGTGAAGCTCTCGTCGGCCGCGATGGTGTCGATCTTCACAAACTGGCGTTCGCGGGGGGTACTCCCCAGATCCCGGTCGGATTGCAGGTAGTAAAGGTGAAAGGTCTCCTTGCAGGTGCCCAGAACCCCGGGCATGCTGTTGCAATCCCGCAGGGTGAATCGGATCTCCGCGTAAACCCGGTGGGCTCCATGCCGCTGGATCCAGCTGGTCCGTAGCCAGTTGTTCTGGTTGGCGGTCATGACGTTGCAAACCTGGTAAGTCTGGATGGGCTGAAAGAACTCGTCCATTTCGTTGATGGCGTCCCACTGGGGAGAGACGACAGGAGAGGAAGATCGGGAGGGCCCAGGATTCGGCCCTGCCCTCTCTTATTTTTCACAGCGGTTCTTCATTTCACTTCCTAGCTTCCAATAACATCTGGGATGGTCTGTGAGAATGACCTCACCCGGCCATTCTAGGATGCTAAGCTTTGATTTGGATTCCAGCACAGGAAAGGAGCCGGGCTAGATGACCTTCAAGGCCCCGTCCAACCCTTCCATTCTAGGATTCCAAGCTTCAATCTGGATCCCAGCTATCTCAAGACCTCATTTGGGGTTGGATAGCTGGGAGACGTTTTTGCACGCGCGCTACGCATATGCGTAGAAACCCGTTCCCCCTACCAGAACAGCTGGAGCAATGCAATCGTGGGACTTCATTTTTAGAATTGGGGGAGCTCTTTTTAGGCAGCCCCGTGGAAAGTGGGATTTGCACCATCTTTTGCCCCCCCCCCCACTCACCCATGCTCTGCATAGTCCATAGCATTGAATTTTATACCCTTTGGAAAGGCCCACACTTTATTTGCAGTAAAATGCAAGCCACGTGCATTTTTCCACCTTGCTCAAGATGAACGGATCAAAAACATTAAGACTGATTAATGGCTGTTCCCTGATGATCTGGGGGCCGAAAACCACACTCTGCAGAGAGAAAGGGACGGCCCGTGCGTTTTGTGACACCAAGCCGGCATGCGACGGCTGTCCCTTGTACATAATGTGACAGCTCTCCTGTCACTAAGAGAAGGTTCTCTAGCAAGAAACAAAATGAGGATATCATTATTAATGTGCTGAGACAGGGGGCTTGATTGCATCTCTGTTTGGGAATTTATCTAATCGCTTAAATGGAAGCTAATACTTGATTTAAAAAAAAAACAGATTATAAAAGGATAAAGATGGGGGAAAGGAGATAGCAGCTTGGCTTAAATTTGGCCCGTGGGGGGGAAGGCAGAAATTACTTGCTAGGGCGGAGGGACCAGCATATCCCTCGGCTGTTGTGGGCCTGAAACTGCTCAGGAGTTTTTCACCTTGTCGAATCAGGCCATGGTTAGACCATCTTGGGCTGTCTGCATTTAATGGACTTATAAGTAGCACTGGGGTAAGAGGAATGACCGTATTCGAGCCATCCGTTTGATCGATTGATCGATCGATTGGTTGGTGTGCTGTCCTGTGATTGACCCGCATTTTTCAACTCTGGGAGAGAGGCTGTTTATTTATTTATTTCATCACAATTTTTATTGAAAGTTTTGACAGCAATAATAATTCAAACTAAAATAGAACAGAGAAAACGAAGAGGTTAACAAGATTCTGTTAATGTAGCCTTACAATAAAGTAGAATTAGTTCATCTGGTCGTGTTTCCTGTCTGGTCTACCTGGGAAGGCTGACATCAGTCTTGCAAGGCATTGCCATGTCCTTCTTACAAAAGAGATGCTCTGCTACTGTCAGCCTTACTAGGTAGACCAGACAGGAAACACGACCAGATGAGCTAATTCTACTTTATTGTAAGGCTACATTGACAGAATCTTGCAAGTCTGAAAGTACAATGCTCCCCCCCGTCTCCTTTACAGCCCGAGAAACTAGGGAGGGTCCCTTCTGAGCCTCTTTCTCCGTCCATTATGCAGCTGTGGGCTATGCCCTCCCTTATCTGACCATTCCCTAGGCAGCATCTCTTCGCCCCGTCTCCCAAGGTCTTTCCCACATATCATTACACAGTCTGATTCGACAATTCAGAAAATCGTGGAATCAGCTCCATTCAGGCTTTGATTCGGAACATCAAATGGGCCCAGTTCAATGGGATCGAAAGCATCCGATTTGACGGACGTTTCCACCTGACCTGTCCGTTCGCCTTTGAATGGAACCGCTGGATGTTGGCTCATCTCTTGCCTCCTTTTGACATGCAAGAGGGCAGCTCCCTAATCTTGCAGCTGGAGGCTGGAAAAAGTGAGCTGCTTCTTAAATTGCATTCAATCTTCCTGGGCGCGCTGTGCCAAATTGAAATGGTAGTGCTGAGAGGATGATGTCTCTCGGCTGTTTATTGGCTCTGGATAATGTCCAGCTCTGCCAGTACCCTCTCAGACCAATTCTGCTCCCCAGGAGCCTTCTAAAAACAAGGAAAAATAAGATACAGACTGGGTACCTGTGTATTCCAACACTGGGCCATTTGCTTGGGAACTTCCAGAATGAAGTAGGTAATTAGCAAGGGAAATAAGATCTGAGATTTGCTGAAAAGCCCCTCCAGCGAAGTTTTCCTAACGTTGTCATACTCCCAGAGTGACTGGGAGTCGGGCAGCATGCAGGTAGTCCTCGACTTACGACCATTTGTTTAGCGACTGTTCAAAGTTACGACGACGTTGAAAAAAGTGACTTACGACCAGTCCTCACACTTACGACCATCGCAGCATCCCTGAGGTCACATGATCAAAATTCAGGCGCTTGGCGACCGGCATGCATTTACGAGAGTTGCGGCATCCCGGGATCACATGATCACCATTTATTTTATTTTATTTATTTATTTATTTAATTTATATAACCGCCCATCTCCCCCAACGGGGAACTCTGGGCGGTTTACAATAAATAACCTTCCCAGCCGGCTTCTGACAAGCAAAGTCAATGGGGGAAGCTGGATTCACTTAACAACCACGTGATTCATTTAATGAATCATTTAATGGCGATTCGCTTAATGACCACAGCAAAAAAGGTCGTAAAATCGGGCGTGACTCACTTAATGACCACCTCGCTTAGCAGCAGAAGTTCCAGTCCCAATTGTGGTCATAAGTCGAAGACTACCTGTATAAATTTAATTGATGATGATGATGATGATGATGATGATGATGATGATTTACTTACCCCATGTGAAGGATAAATGAGCCACCCCCAATCACCGATAATCTTGGACGTATCCAGCAAATTCACTGCAAGGACAAGAGAAAAATATTATTTAGAGGATCAGAAGCGATGAATCCTGCCTCCCACTCCGGAGGTTCAGACACAGCACAGTCTCCGAAGGCAAGAATTGGGTTTGCTTTACTCAGGTGTAGGGATCAGGGGGTTGCATGAAACCGCATTTCAGATGCTCTGAAAAGTATTTGTTTTCCGAGCGTGTTGTCAAGATATTTAAAATGCTCCCAAACCACTGATCAAAATGGTTTGAAACTGCAGATCACGCTACGTCTGTGAAAGAGGCTCCTAGAATACCAATCTCTAGGGCAGTGTTTCTCAACCTTGGCCACATTCAGATGGGTGGACTTCAACTCCCAGAATTCCCCAGCCAGCTTACAGTCTGAGAGTCACAACACATAAGGAAGAGAGGAGGGGAGGGAGGAGGAAAAAAGGAAGCTCCAGCATTATTCTTAGCGGAAATGGAAACAGTTCCAGGTAATCAGTACACAGCAGCTTTCTAGATTCCTGCTTTTCTATAAGAGATGGGAATAGAATGATTGTAGCAAAGCTTGGCTGGCTGGGGAATCCTGGGAGTTGAAGTCCACACATTTTAAAGTTGCCAAGGTTGAGAAACACTGATTTAGAGTATAGAGTGCAATTTTATAGATTTTTATCTGGTTAGATTAGACCTGTGTTTCTTATTTCCAAAAAATGACACTTAATACAAGGCTGGGTCCACTACTGATTATCCCCCAGTTTGGCACCTTCCAAACAGACATATGTCACCTCCCAGAATCCTCCAGCCAACATGGCCACTGCTGAGAATTCTGGGAGTTGAAGTCCATCCATTGGGAGGAAACTGCCCAGACGTTGTGTTAGGCTTTGCAGTGGGGGGGCTACTCTCCCGTGAAATATTCCTTTTGGGTCATGGAAGCAGCCAGGGAGAAGAAGAGATCTGGGTTAACAGAAGAAACTTTCAACACCTCGCAACACGAAACTATGGATTTAAAAATGGCTCCTGAAAGACATTCGGAGGCAAGATGAACGAGGCAGAAAAACGGAAGCCTGCTCAGAAGATGCCGCTCTCCTGAAATGAGAATGGCCCGTTGGATCCCCACTTGAAACTTTTTTTCAAAAGAAGATAAAAACGAATAGAAACTAATATAAAGTAAGGAAGAAAAAAGAAAAAGAAAGACATCAGCAAGAAGGCAAAAAGCGCAAGAAAGGGGGGAAAAGTAAAAGAATAATAGAAAAGAAAGAAAAGGGATACAAAGCAGTGGCTTCTGATATTCTTCACAGCAGTTATAAGTACAATTATATATTTTAACCCCTCTCTCTAAAGTTACACCATGACTCTCTTCTTTCTATAATCTCTCCTGTCTAATCATCAAAGCCATAAATCACATTTTTTTTCATTTTTATGCAAAAAGTCCATAAGGGGTTTCCAGTCACCAATAAATATAGATCGTGTCTTTTCTCTAATCAAAGCAATTAGTTTATCCCTCTCAGCGAGATCCGTCAATTTCACCAGCCATCGTGGGTAGCGTTGAATCTTTCTTTCCACCTTTGTGCATATAATAATCTCGCCGCAGTAATCATACATTGAAATAATCTTCCATGGCTTTTCTCAATCCTAAAAGGAAAAGTTCTGACTTCAATTGAATATTAAACAGGGGCGAAAATTGATTGATTGATCGATTGATTGATTATGTTGCCATCAAGCCAATGTCAACTCTTAGCGACCACATAGATAGATTTTCTCCATGATGATCTGCCCTCAACCTTCACCAATACATTATTATTACTATTATTTTTATTATTTAAAATTAGCAGAACGTGATAACTGAACTGGGTTTTCCTTGCTTCCATTTGCTCTTTGAAGGAATAAGAAAGAGACTAAATTTCTGGTTCTATTTTTGTTCGGTCCTTTTGATATACAGAAAATAAAACGGGCTCTCAGCTGTGCCCAGTAAAATACGTCTCCGTGGCCTCCATATTCCGGCTGCTGCCCTAAGCTCTGTCGGGGGAAATGGACAAGGGAAAAGATGGTGTGAGAATGTGCTAACCTGGGTTTGCTGAATTTGGGCCCCGCTGTCTTTCCAAACTGATCACTGCCGCTGTACGGCGTGGCAATTTTCTCCCCAAGCCGAGAAAATAGATTTTTGTCTGTTTGCATCCCACTAGAAATAATGACACAGAGGCATCCTGTCTCCATCAGAAATCAAGTGACGATTTTCCAAGACTGAAAAGGGAAGGGTGGATGAACCGTTCCATTTTAATAATATTTATTAAATATTCTTTCAGGTGGCCTTGGCATCTGGAGTTGGCAAAGACAGTCAATCTGATTGCTCCGGGCTGTTGATGAAGCCTTGATGAAGGGTTGGCATCTTGAAACTGGGAGTAATACTTAGGGAAAAGACGCAGCACAATCTCCGTGCTATGTAGCCAGCCAGGTTTTTTGTGTTTTCTTTTTTCTCCATAGAATCATAGCATCTAAGAGTTTGAAGGGGTCTTGAAGGTCATCTAGTTCAACCCCGCGCCTGGTGCAAGTGCTATGGCATCCGTGACAGATGGCTGTCCGCGCTCTGTCTGAAGAGCTCCAGGAAAGGACAGCCCGCACGCACAACACACAACGCTATGCACTTACAGCTAAGTAATCAAGGAAAATCTAACTATGAAGACATCGCAGTCGCAGTATTGGGTTGGAAACATGTGGGCCGACATTCAAGGAATTCCCTGGGTGACTTTGAGACAATGGCAATACATTTCCCCTTGTTCCTGAATTCATCCATGTTCTGAGTTGGGTTTACACACCTCCAGCAAAAGAGAATCTGCCATCTCATTGTGGAAGAACATTTCCCATTAAGAAATCCTTCCTAAATCCAGCTGAAATCTACAGGTAGTCCTTGCTTAACGACCACAATTGGGACTGGAATTTCGGTTGCTAAGCAAAGCGGTCATTAAGTGAATCTGACCCGATTTTATGACCTCTTTTGTGGTGGTCGTTAAGTGAATCACACGGCTCCCCACTGATTTTCCTTGCCAGAAGCCGGTCGGGAAGGTCGAAAATGGTGATCACGTGACCGTGGAACGCTGCGACGGTCATAAATGCAAACTGGTTGCCAAGCGCCCAAATCGTGATCATGTGACCGTGGGGACACTGCAACGGCCATAAGTGTGAGGACCGGTCATAAGTTGTTTCTTTCAGCACCGTCGTAAGTCCGAACCATCACTAAACAAATGGTTGTTAAGTGAGGACTACCTGTATTTCCTTGTAAGAAGAAGAAGAAGTGTTTCTTGTTTCTTCTTGTTTCTTCTCCTGTCCTCTGGAACAACTCAACTGCCTTCTTCATGTACACCCTTCAGATATTTGATGACCTCCATTATGCCTCTCTGTAGCTTTCTCTTCTCCAGGCTTAACCCTCCCTATGCCTCCAAGCCTTCCTCGTACGGTTTTCTTCCAAGCCCCTTCTCATTTTGGCTGTTCTTGAGTTTCTCAAGGACTTCCTAAAATATGGTGCCCGGAACTGACCAATCTATAATAGAGCGATGGCTTCTGTTTCATTTTGGATTTACAAGCAAGAATGACTTGGCCTTAAGAAGTCCCACAAAAACATGCTCGGCTTAATCTGCATTTAGGGAGCAAGAAAGCCGACTGCTTGATTTTGTCGGAGAGAAAGACATGATTGGACCTTCATCTCGCTAACCTGCCTTCAAGGTAGGACCTCAAAGTCCTGCATCTCTTCTAGCCAGGAGGGGTCTTTGGGTTGGGGTGGAATGGGGTGGTCCAGGCAGAACCTGGGAATCACAATCTTTTTGGGTGGATGGACCTGGAAACTGACTCAGGCATGAAGTAGGGTCTTGCCAGGTTCAAAGAAGACTAGATCAACCTTAACGGAGAAGACCCTCATCTCTCCTATCCTCCAAGCCAGGGTTATCAAAGGACTTCCAGCTAAAATGCTGGTGGGAATCAGTCATCAAGATCTTAAGGAGAGCAGTCATGAAGATGCGGAGGAGAAATGATAAACCCCACAGAGGAAGGCAGTGGAACAGAAATTCTAGGTCCCTTATAAAAAGGTAAAGGTAAAGGTTCCCCCCACACATTTGTGCAGTCGTGTCCGACTCTAGGGGCCGGTGCTCATCTCCGTTTGTTAGCCGAAGAGCCAGCGTTGTCCGAAGACGCTTCTGCGGTCATGTGGCCGGCATGACACGCGCGGAACGCTGTTACCTACCCACCGAAGTGGTACCTATTCATCTACTTGCCTTTGCATGCTTTCGAATTGCTAGGTTGGCAAGAGCTGGGGCGAGTGCGGGAGCTCACTACGTCACGCAGGGCTACGGATTCGAACCTCCGAACTTGCAATCTTCCGATCAACAAGCCTGGCGTCTTACCCACTGAGCCACCACGCCCCTCTAGGTTCCTTATACAGTATACTTACTTCTATTTTACTATTTGTATTTTATTTTTCTGTTCTTCTAACATCCCTCTTATCTCTTTCTGTTCATACTCCTTGTCTACAATGTCTAATAAAGATACTTTCTTGTGGGGGGGAAAACCCAAAAAGAAATACACACAAGTTAGAGAGAGATGTAGAATGATCTCAGATCTATTTTCCCATGACCTTAACAGGGAAACTGAATTTAGAGTTGCGATATTAGAAGGAAACTGGCTAACTGTCACGCAACTTTAAATAATGCAGCTCTTAAGCCTACTTTAATATAATGCCATCTGCCTTGCTGGAGGGCTGGTTTAATAATTCCCTGCGAGAGGTAAACATGCCCTCGTGGGTCAGATGCAGTCAAAACAGCTAATCATATCTTACTTTACTGTGAGCATAAGGATACTGTGAGCATAAGGATGCGCTGAATACTCTGTGACTTACATGTGATTAAATATACTTAATGACTCAATGTCAGTTTCCTTTGGGGTTCTGTCTTTTAGAGTTGATAATGCTGGATTTTGCCTATCACAAAATCCCATCCATCCACCCATCCATCCATTCATTCTTGGAATGAGTCTTGCAACCAGGATGCACGTCCTTCCATGCACATTTTGACTTGCAACCAGGATGCACGTCCTTCCATGCACATTTTGTTTTGCAACCAGGATGCACGTCCTTCCATGCACACTTGCAACCAGGATGCACGTCCTTCTATGCACATTTTGTCTTGCAACCAGGATGCACGTCCTTCCATGCACATTTTGACTTGCAACCAGGATGCACGTCCTTCCATGCACTTTTTGTCTTGCAACCAGGATTTATTTATTTATTTATTTATTTATTTATTTATTATTTAAATTTATATGACCGCCCAACTCCCCCAACGGGGGACTCTGGGTGGTTTACAATAAAACCAAGGTTAAAATATAAATATAAAATTACAAATTATTAACATAATATAAATAAATGTAAAATCCAATCTGGTGAGTTGCACGTCCTTCCATGCCCGTTTTGTGAGATGGGCGGCTATATAAATACGATAAATAAATAAAAATAAATATGTGCAACACGCACATGCATATGTCTTGCAAGCCACCTATTTCAACCTCAAAGAAATGCGACGTCCTAATTTTGAAAGTCTATCAGTTACTCAAGCATGCACCCTGTCCTTTCTAGCACAGAAAACAAGAACTAAATTAGTGTAGAATCAGGGGGGGTCAGACTAGATGGCTTCGAAGATCCCATCCCACTTCATAATTCTGGGATTCTCCTTGCAGCACAGAAACAAAGGCCATTGGGTTATGGGCATAGAAGAACATGAATAAATATATTAGCCACGGAGCATGTGTAAAAAAATTGAACTCACGGTCAATCTAATGCTTAGATTTGAAAGATTGTCCCATCCCCATATTGTCCATCCACTTCTACATGCTGATTTTTCTGAAATACCATTTTACCAAGGAGAATTTCTAAAATTAATCCTGGGAGTGAAGCATGCCAAAGCTCACTTTGCCTTCAATCCATCTCTCTCCCTTGCCAGCTCTGGCCCCACATTGCCAACACGCATGATTACGCTGATTTAATTGTGCGCACGACCGCCTCAAGAGCAAGGCCATGGGCCGGCGTGTGTATCGAGTGCACCGACGTCCACATTAGCTGCCGACTTCCAGTTGGTTTGGGGATTTTTTGTTTTTTTAACCCCAACATGAAGAAAAAAGAAAAACTAAGTTGGCCAAAAAAAAAATAGAGAAATTGATCAGAAGTGAGTGCCTTTTTGGAGATTGCAAAATGACTGCCAAAAACTGACTGCAAAAATCTGCCTTCTCTTATCTTTGGATGGAGACAACGATTTCCTTTTTTAAAATAATTATTTTTCAAACGGCAACCGATGGCAGAGGTTTTATGATGCTCTCCGCAGGTGCTGCTGATTGATGCTTTTTTTATCTTTACCCTTGTGGCATCTTATGGTTGTGTGGCCAAAGCGCTTGCATTATATTTTGTTGGTATGGTGAGGTGCCAGAGTTTTGGACTACAGGGAAAAGCCAAGTGGACATCAAAGATGGACAAACCGCCCTTTCGGGGGAGATGGGCGGTGATAGAAATATGAGTAATAAATAAATAAATCTGTGCCCTGGACTCACACTGCCTTTAAGTGAATTTTAAAAGTCTTCTGCAGCAGATCAGCTCAGAAGAATTACCTTCTTGGTAGTTTTTGGGGGAGCACCGTGTTACTTTACGGGAACATGAAATCTTAAGGAATCTGGTCTTGCAACCAGCACAGTTTTATTAAAAGGCAGAAGCTTTCAAATCAAATGCCCCTCTTACAAGGCGCACTATGCTTCTGACGAAGTGAGCTGCGTGCAGCTGGTAGACGCCGGTGCTTCTGAATCTAATCGGTTCATCCAAAAAGATGCCACCAGACTCCCGATTTTTGGCTTCCCTGGTGTTTTAGAGAAAAGGGAGGGATGAAAAAGAGGGAAAATGGATATTGCCATCCTCCGTCCGTATTTCTGGCCACACCTTCACTCTAAAATTAACATTTAAGTAATAGCTAACTGATTGAAACAACTGAAACCATTCTGCAGCTGGATTCAGCCAGCCATGGAACAAAATGCAGTGTTGGCACCCCCATAATTGGTTAAGGTCAAGGTTCCCCCCACACATTTGTGCAGTCGTGTCCGACTCTAGGGGCCAGTGCTCATCTCCGTTTGTTAGCCGAAGAGCCAGCGTTGTCCGAAGACGCTTCCACGGTCATGTGGCCGGCATGACGCGTGCGGAACGCTGTTACCTACCCACTGAAGTGGTACCTATTAATCTACTTGCATTTGCATGCTTTCGAATTGCTAGGTTGGCAAGCAATTCATAATTGGTTCATAATTGGTTGAACCCCAATAAATAATGCAAAGGTGGGCAATGTTCGAACAAGTTCAGGGAAGGGCGCATACGCAGCAGCGCATGCAGGAAGGGAGCAAGCGCAGGGCAGGAGGTGAGAACAGCAGAAGCTGGGGCTGTTCGGGATCCACTGGGCTATATCAACTGCAATCTTTCCATTGCGCATTGCTAAAATAAACCACCTTATGGTTTAAGGCAGGGCCTGGTTCATGCAACAGAGATCCCACCCAGCTGACCCAGAATTCCCAAACAGGGTTGTGCAATGTTTCTGTAATGGTCTGTGGGAATGACCTTGGGAGACAGGAGGAAGAGCTGCAGACTAGGCAACAGTCGGATAAGAGGCGGCTGAGCCCACAGAAGGAAAAGGGGCGTGTGAAGCATCTCAGAAGGGACCCTCCCTAGTTTTCTGGAAAGTAAAAGTAAAATAGGGGAGAGGTGCTTTCAGACTTGCAAGATTCTGTTAATGTAATCCTATAATAGAGATAGGATTCATTGTCATGCTTCTCGTCTGGACTACCTCAAAGGGCTGATGCTGGGGATCACGGGGCAGACATGCTCCAGCTAAGGGATCTGGTGAAATCTACTGTCAATAACAACCAAGCCATCAGCTGGTGCCCTCTTTCCCCATCCCACTAGTGATGTCATGGTCTGTGGGAATGACCTTGGGAGACAGGAGGAAGAGCCACAGACTAGGCAACGGTCGGATAAGAGGCAGCTGAGCCCACAGAAGGAAAAGGGACGTGGGAAGCATCTCAGAAGGGACCCTCCCTCATTTCTTGGTCTGTAAAGGTGAGGGGGGAGAGATGTTCTTTCAGACTTGCAAGATTTGTAACCTTACAATAAAGGTAGTGTTGGTACTCATAGTTTATGCTTCTTGGCTTGACTACCTCAAAGGGCTCACAGATTCAGATTCAGAGAGCAAACGGACATGAGGACACAGGGGGCACGTCCAAAGCATGTGTCTGTGAGCCTTGAAGCAAACATGTCTTTTCCTGGGATTGCACAATCACTATGGAACGCAGCCGCCCAAGACACCTTTGGCAGAGTTGCAGATGGGTATTAATTAAACTTCCCAGGCACCGTCCCAGAGAGCTTCCTGAACATCTAAAGAACACCAAATCCACCAACATCTGCATTTCCGAACAACCTTACGCGCTTCTTGGATGTACACGCATTGCAAGGGGTCTTTTGAAAAAAGAAAGAGTTCATTTCTCCAAGACGTATGTTTAAAAGGAAATCGAAATGCAAATTGTTCCAGAATCATGCAGAAAAGGTCGGGAAGACACTTTTTCTGGTGGATACAACGGAAAGAATCACACACTTAAACTAATTGCTGGGTGGGGATATTTCAAAGAGGCTAGTCAACGGTCACTTTTCACATAACCAAAGAGGAAGGGTGTTAAATCCAGGGGAAATAACCAAATGCATGAAATGTAATTAATTTAATTAATTTTAATTACATTTGAAGTATTCAGATTTAGCATGTTGCTTGCCCTGGTCTACTTGGGAGAGGGTGAACTATTTATTTTCCTTTTTTAAAAAACAAAAGGATGCCCCAGTTTTACTCCACCCAAATCTATACACAAAGCAGACTTTTAAAATGTTTGCAAGGCACATGGCCAACCAAAATACACGGCGATCCGCCAGTGGAAGAAGGTGCATTTTCATCACCTTCTGAAGTGCGCAAAAGTGAACAACGGAAGAAAAAATTGACTGGACGGATTTGCCTATCCCTGGATTGGATCCACCGCACAAAACTCCAAAAATATCACAGCTTCGAAGCCAAATGAGGAGGAAGATTTGCAATGCAAGGTCCTTTTAGGATGCAAAGGCTTGCTTCTCGGCAAGTGAAGAGCAAATTGTTTGCAAAGCTCACGATTCTACCTCTTCAGCAAATCTGAACAGCGTGGAGGTAATTTTGGTCCCCTCTCCTCCACTCGAGCGCTTGAAAAATCATCTTAATGTCATTTTGACGGTCGCCGAGCAGAGCGAAGCACGTCGTTATTTTGCTGGGCGCTGAAGCTGTTTTCGCGAGGCCTTTAAAACTCCTCCTTCTGCAAAGCACACAGTTAATTCATCTTTTGTGTTGGGGATAAGCGGAAAGCTTTTCGGTGGCTGATACACAGCCTCTGATCTTCTGTTGCTCTTTGACATGCCAAGCTTTTAGTAAGATTTCTGTTGCCGCTTAATTGACTCCCTCCAGATAAGTATCGGGCGCAGAATGGACTGTCTTGTAAAAGGCATTATTTGCTTGGTCATCTCAAACTGAGCCGTTCTGCCAAATACTCAGGGACCAGGGTTCACACCACTCTTTTAACCAGATCAGCAAGAAATCAAGAAGCTGCATTTCGACGACAAATGCAGTGAATCAGCATTCAGGGCCCTGCATTGAATTGGAAAGCAGTTGCCAGCGAAGTCTTGGGGCTGGCATTATTTCCCATTTTTATTAATGACTGGGATAATTGGATAGATGGGCTGCTGGTCAGATTTGCAGGTAACACAGGATTTACACAAGAACTGGCTGAAGGTTTCAAAATTAAAGGGGAAATACAAATGATAAACCGAGAGAGTGACCTGGACAATGTCTTTTTATTGGATTTACAAAAGAGGCTTATTAAAGCCTCGGAGAAGCCTTTGCGATGGGATGAATCGAAGAGAGACCGAATCCTACAACAATCTTTGACCGAATTAAAGAAGTAAAAGGAAGGAATATAATGTTGGTTTATTTGATCGAGGTTAAAATATATAAAATCAATTTTATATGGTAGATTTTAATTTTGTAAGCCGCCCAGAGTCACTCTGTGGGAGTTGGGTGGCCATATAAATTTATTAAATGAAATAAGGTAAAATAAATAAATAAAATTTTATGCAGTTCTGGTAACACTTTTCGGACTTTTTGCTGGATTGAAAAGTTGATGTTTTATGGATTTGCTTATAGATAAGGGATGGGATATGGGAAGAAGAGATATCTGTTTGTAACCTTATGGAGGTGAAGAACTACCAAATTTGTTTATACTTATGATGAAGATTGGAAGTCACTTCTTTATATATTTCTTCTCTTTTTCTTTATCTCACTCTTTCCTTTTCCTTTTTTTTCTTTTTCCTTCTTTGCATTTTTTACTCTCTCTTTTTCCTTTCTTTTTTTTCTCTGAGTTTAGTTTGCATTAGTTTTGATTACTGTAATTAAAATCTTCAATAAAATTTGTTCATAGATGATAGAGATAAAGATAGAGATAGAGATAGAGATAGAGATAGAGATAGAGATAGAGATAGAGATAGAGATAGAGATGGAGATGGAGATGGAGATGGAGATGATGGAGATGGAGATGGAGATGGAGATGGAGATGGAGATGGAGATGGAGATGGAGGGGGAGAGGGAGAGGGAGAGGGAGAGGGAGAGGGAGAGGGAGAGATATTTTGGGTGACACAGAGATGTCTGGCCAACCTCTAAGAAGGCAGAATGAGATCGCTGTCTAATTGCAATCTGGAAGACTGGGCTGAGAGTACAAGATGCCCTCCGACCGGTAGAAACGCAAGGTGTTGCCCTTAGGGAGGAAAAATGTAGGAACGCACACAAGATTCAGGGCTTGGAAGCACCAGGTTGGTGAAGGACTTGGGTGGGGTCATCAGCCGCAACCTGGACATGAGCCAGGGGTGTGAGGCAGCAGCAAAAAGGGCTAATGCAGTTCTGGCTGCATTAGAAGCAGCATCATATTACAGATCCGTGCGGTCCGTACTCCCCTCTACTCTCCACAGGTGGGATCACACCTGGCGCCTGACGTTTCCAGAAGGGTACTGCCTGGTTAAAAAACAATACAGGGACCTGAGGACACGTCCTTGGTGGTCAGGCTCAAGGAACTTGGGATGTTCCATCTGGAGAACAGAAGAGACATGATTTCAGTGCTCAGGTACCTAAAAGAGTGCTGGCTGGGGAATTCTGGGAGTTGAAGTCCACCCATCTTAAAGTGGCCAAGGTTGAGAAACACTGGGCTAGTGAATAAATCAGTGTAAAACGCCCATAAAACTGGTGAAACGCCCAATCAGGATGGTTTGTGGGCAAACTTACACCTCTGCCCTAAAAGATAGTAGAGCTGTTGACGCCAATGCTAAGACCTCCAAATTATTTTTTTGCGCCCCGGATTTGAAAGCTTAATGATTCAGGATGGGTTTATTTAGAGCGGAACGAAGAAGAGCTTCAGGGTTTTCTGTGATGGGCGGAAGCCCCGATTGTTACCTGCGGAGCCTGATCCTGTCCTCGAACCAGTCGGTGGAGAAACACATCGCCATCGTCTGCAATCGAGTAATAGCTGGAGGAAGCTGCACATTTTCAAGTGGGCCTCGAAGGGAGACGCTGCCCCCAAATTACTCGGCTCATTCGCTGCCCCCGTTGAGTCTAGTTTGGGAAATGCTCCTCCCATTTGTAACCCTGGTGTTACGCTCCAGGCTTGCAATTAGCTATTTTTCCCCCCCAAAATGGGCCTTGCCACGCTTTTCTCTTTTGTCTCCCCCACAGAATTATACAGCTGGAAGGGACCTTAGAAGTCATCTAGTCCCACCCCTCCTCAGAGCAAATTCGGCCACCCAGCCGCCGTTTACAGATCTCTACAGGTAGTCCTTGACTTACGACCGTTGGTTTAATGACGGTCTGAAGTTACGACGGCCTCGGAATGGGTGCACTTCCGAGCATCACAAAATGTCGCACCCCCCCCCATGGTCACATGACTGCATTTAGGGTGCTTGGCACCCAGCTCACATTTACGACCGATTGCATTTTGCGACGGTTTTGGCTGTTTTCTGGCAAAAAAACACCCATTGGGGAAGCTGGATTTGCTTAACGACCCGTGATTCGCTTAACAACCGCCATAAAAATGGTCGTAAAATCAGGGTCCGGTCACATGGTGACTCGACTTACAACCTCAACGACTTACGATGGAAACTCTGGTCCCAATTGTGGTCGTAAGTCGAGGACTACCTGTATTGAAGAATTCACCATTTCATGTGGCAGCCTGTTCCACCGGCTGACAGCTTGTACAATCAGGAAGCTCTTCCTCTGAAGCTAAATAAACTTAACTCCTTTAACGTGCCTCGTACGGCTTGGTTTCCAGACCCTCCCTCGTCTCGTCTTGACAGCCCTGCCGTGTATCTCCGTCCTTTTTGAACGGAGATGCCCAGAATTGCACTCCGGGCTCCAAATGGGGTTGACAATTCTTTTCTCTGCCCCCATCTCTCCACGGGCCTGCAGCCTCCCTGGCTGCCTGCATTCCCAAAATTTTAGGAAGGAACTCTTCCAGGAAGTGGGAGCAGGCAGGAAGGGGTGGGAAACAGCCCCAAGGAAAGAGCACCAGCACCTTAGACAGCTCCGAGAAGCATTTCGGCTCGGAAACCCCAGCAAGAGAAATGTTGGAGAAATTTTCCAGCTCCCTGAAAACGAAGTAGAAAAACAGATGCCTCTTCTTTGGAGGACAGATTTCGGCACAGGAGGAAGGGAAAAGGAAGTTGGAAGGGGGAATAGAGAACCTTATTTTGTGATGCCGAACCTCACCTGGATGATCAATACTCCCCTGTTCTTTGGAATCAACAGACTCAGTGCTAAGTGAACGATCTGCCATCCCGGGCTGGGGCATGCAAATCAGGCTGAGAAAATCAGATCTGAGTGCTGTGGAGACAGCCAAGTTGTCCTTTCCTTGCTTGACACCTCTAGCCAAAAAAAGACTCTTGGCATGCGTGGGTTGGGGGAGTGACGAAATTCTTTCCACTCCATCGATTGATCAATCAATCCATCAGATCTGAATCACTGCCCATTGAGATGCCGTGGGTGGTGGTAGGAGCTATGATCAAAGCAATAGAGCTTCTCCACTTGGGGGGGGGAAGGGGCTCCCCCCTTGGGGGGAAAAAATCAGAAGTTGCCTAACCTGCCGGCATTGCCAATTTGATGCTCCGCTGTACATTTCCAAGGCAAAGTTGAGCTGGGGAACGCTTACCCCTCCTATTTCTTCTTAAAAATAGTTGCCCCCTGAAATGGTATGCTTGAGATCTCCAGACGGGGGATGGATGGCCACCTGTCCCAAATGTTTTTGCAAATCTTGCACCGTGTGGACTAGATGACCTCTGAGATCCTTCCAACGCTACGATTCTGGGAGCTCCCAAGATCAGAAAGCCTCCCGCAAACCCTTCCCAGAAGCTTTCCTTGGGGCTATCCACCTCTGGAAGATCTTACTACTAGCGTTCATGCGGCAGAAGTGGGGTTGAAGCCTCGCCCGGCAAGCTCCTCCCCTTTCGGACACCCATGTGACGTCGCGACTCATGCACGGAAGAGGCGGGGCTTAGGCGGGGCTGCTCTTCTCATTCATGGACATTACTGGGTGTTACTGGCTCAAGGGCAGTTGGCTTCTCCCCCTTAGAAGAATCGTAGCATCCTCGGATTGGAGGGGACCGTCAGGTCATCTAGTCCAGCGGTCCCCAACCTTTCTGGCACCAGGGACCGGTCGTGGAAGAAAATTTTTCCACGGACCAGGGAGGGCGGGGTTTGCAGGCAGGAGCCAATCGCATGCACCGGGGCGGGGTAATCACGCGCACCAGGGGCGGGGTTTGCAGGCGGGAGCCAATTGCGCACACCGGGGGCAGGGTTTTCTGGTGGAAGCCAATCGCGCGCACCAGGGGGCGGGGTTTGCAGCAGGGAGCCCCGCGGCCCACTTCCTAACAGGCCGCGGCCCACAGGTTGGGGACTCCTGATCTAGTGAACTATTCCAGGGCAGGAATCTTGATCCCAGACCAATTGGCTTGAAAACCTCCAACGATGGGGCCCTGCGGCTTCACTGCCCCCTTCATAGCTCTCACGGTCAAGAAATCCCTCCTTCTTATTAAATATATATTATTATTCATAATAAATTATTATTTGTTGGATCTCCCTCTGCAACGCTTCCACCTGTTGGTCTTTGTCTTACCCTTGGGCCCTGGACTAAAAAAACAGAAAACTCACCAAAAACAACCCCGCTATATCTACCATTAAAGATGACAAGCCTCTTCCCCAAAGAAACCTAGATTTAAAAAAAAAAATCCATCTGCCCTGCACAGTCACATTCTCAGGAAATCTAAGACAATTCCCCTTTTAAAAGTAAATCATTTGGGGAGGAGGGGATCTAATCTATCTTTCAGGTAAATATTAAATAATGTCTAATAAGAGCAGGCTGAAGGATCAGAGATTTTCAAGTTAGTTTTTACACTGTGTGGAGCAAACTTGAGAAATTCCATAGTTCAGTGCAGTGTTTTTCAAACTTGGCCACTTTAAGATGTGTGGACTTCAAATCCCAGAATTCCCCAGCCAGCTGCTGGCTGGAGAATTCTGGGAGCTGAAGTGTCTAAGCATGCTGGCTGGGAAATTCTGGGAGTTGAAGTCCACGCATGCTGGATGGGGAATTCTGGGAGGTAAAGTCCACACATGCTGGATGGGGAATTCTGGGAGTTGAAGTCCACCCGTGCTGGCTGGAGAATTCTGGGAGCTGAAGTGTCTAAGCATGCTGGCTGGGGAATTCTGGGAGCTGAAGTCCACACATGCTGGATGGGGAATTCTGGGAGGTAAAGTCCACCCGTGCTGGCTGGGGAATTCTGGGAACTGAAGTCCACCTGTGCTGGCTGGGGAATTCTGGGAGCTGAAGTCCACCTGTGCTGGCTGGGGAATTCTGGGAGCTGAAGTCCACTTAAAGTGGCCAAGTTTGAAAAACACTCGTTTAGTGTGACCAGAACAAGTCTGTCTGTTCTTCTCCATCATCTGCCTTTGCCCTCCTTGGAACATACATCTGATCTCATTGAGCATTGAGAGTTGGGGAGGGAGAAGGGGGTCCCTAAGATATTTTGGAGTTAGTTCCCTCTCAAGGCCTGGAATTGTGTCTGCAAATAAATCACGAACCAGCGCGGTCCTTGTAAGATTGGGAGACCTGACCAACCATCTCGGTGGTGTCTTTAAAAGACAGCCCAGCCCGTCCTTAACGGTACCAAAGGCCGGACTGTTTCAAGACACCCCGGACCCCATCTGTACACTTTATTCTCTATTTACCCCCAATATCGACTGCAATCCATCGACAACTGCAAAAAAAAGCCGGATAGCTCCCGGGGCTGCTGATGTCCTAAATGCATGATCTCCTAAATGCAGAATCCGCCGC
Organism: Charina bottae; assembly: GCA_023362775.1. Lineage (NCBI taxonomy): Eukaryota > Metazoa > Chordata > Lepidosauria > Squamata > Charinaidae > Charina > Charina bottae. The sequence continues at coordinate 460,390 of JALMGJ010000070.1, read as the reverse complement.
GCCTCTACCCAGCATGTCGTTTGAGGAAATACTGAATGCAAAGATGCATTTACTTGGGAGTACCATGTGCAAAAAAAAAAAAGCGTTTGAGAAAAACTCTAATATACAAAAAAGGGATATTGCAGAAAGTTGTATTAAGAAAGCATACGCGGAAAAGTTCTATCTATATCTGCATCTATAAAGAAACTATGTGTACAAGATGGATAGTTACATATGACAGTTATGGATATTTATGAGGGTGTTTTAAAAATAATATGCAGAAAGTTGGATGCAATGGCCTACGGAATCCATACTGATATCCATCAGGGTTCGACTGACTTGCACATCTATTTATTCCAACATTTTTCTCAGAGATGGACTCAGCCATCGTGAATAGCCTCCTTTAAATTGGCCAATCCATCTATTATTATTATTATTATTATTATTATTATTATTATTATTATTATTATATTTTTATCCTGCCTTTTTTATATATAACTCAAGGCAGCAAACATACCCAATACTCTTGCATCCTATTTTCCCCACTACAACAACCCTGTGAGGTGGGTTGGGCTGAAAGAGAGTGACTGGCCCAAAGCTCCCAACTGGCTTTCATGGCTAAGGAAGGACTCGAACTCAGTCTCCTAGTTTCTAGGCCAGCGCCTTCACCCCTACACCAAACTGGCTATCATGTCAGTTTAAGAGGTCATAGCAGGTGACGGTGCCTATTAACCTTAGCTTACTTTTAAAAAAGCCAGTTAGACCTCATTGGATGGGAGACCACAAGGAAATCCCACTGATGCAGACCAGATTGGGAAGCATTTAAAGAAATATTGGAAAGCTACTTTAAGACGCAAGATGGCTGCCAAGAAAATTACATGGTTGTATCCATGGAGTCGCCACGAGTTAAATATGCCTTGAGAACAACTTGAATACTTGAATACAGAGCAATGGAAACAATATTTCTGTCCCTCTGCATAAGGCTGCCCCCCCCTTCCTGAGATATTCCATGTTCCATGGAAAAATACGAAGCTGGGGAGACTTCAGACTGCCCAAGAGAGCGCAGGAAAACACAGGATGGTCTATAAACAAATGAGAAAACTCCGCACTCTTCTCCTGAGAACTTCACTGGTGTTTCCTTCCACTTCGGAAAAACAAAGAAAAGCGAGAATTTCTTTTTCATCATATGAATGAGAATGGCCTAATACCATTTTCACCCCCTAAGTTATAAAGCAATCAGAGCATATTTATAATCCATTGTCCATCCCTCCCAATCCCTTCTGCCACAACTCAGGTTACAACTTAATTTGCAGCTCAAAAACTCTGCATGAAAATGGGTGTCTTGGAGGAAACACCCTCCCCCCCTAATAAACACATGATTTGGACAAATTTGTACTTTACATTAATGGGAAATCAGAAAGAAATGTACAGAAAGAAGAAAGAAAAAGAAAAAGGGAGGGAGGGGGAGGGAGGGAGGGAGGGAGGGAGGGAGGGAGGAGAAAGAAAGAGAAAGAGAGAGAGAGAGAAAAAATAGAGGAAGGAAGGAAGGAAGGAAGGAAGGAAGGAAGGAAGGAAGGAAGGAAGGAAGGAAGGAAGGAAGGAAGGAAGGGGGGGAGGGAGGGAGGAGAGAGAGAAAGAGAGAAAGAGAGGAAGGAAGGAAGGAAGGAAGGAAGGAAGGAAGGAAGGAAGGAAGGAAGGAAGGAAGGAAGGGGAAAGAGAGAGAAAGAAAGAGAGAAAAAGGGAGGGAGGGAAGATAGACTTTTTCTTTTTAAAGATTTTTTTCAAAAACAACCCTACCACCACAATCTGAAGCAGAAATGGGCTGGAAACAACTTGAAATGGGAAAAAATAAGTAGCGGAGCAAAATGAACTTCGATGTGATCTTTCTTCCCCCTAATTTGATCTCTGGCAGTGCCGAGGGAAATGCAAAGGCTCTTATGATTTTGTTTATCTACGTGGGGCAGGGAGGAAGAAAACCGGATTCAGCAAAACACGGTGCCCCCCCCCCCGAAAGCAAATCTTTGAAATCGGATAGTAGTTTCTGCAACCATTTGACACTATTTTCTCTTACATCCCCCATAAGGAGGGCACAACTGATATTCTCTTTGTTTTTTCTTTCTTTGACCAAATAATGCAAAGAAAAAGACTTAAGTTCGGGATTCCCCTTCTCCTGGCACTTTAGGAATAGAGAGGGAATCCATTTGTGGGGATCCTGCCTATTTAAAAAATTGTATTTGGGGTATTTTTAGTTGCCCTTGTCGAATTCAAAATCTAAGCAGGCCAGAGATGGTTAGGAACTGGATGAGAGACCAGCAGGCGCTCCTGGGGTTGAAGTCTAGATTGGAAACCGGAAAAATCCATACAGAAGGCGGCCAAACGAAACTATTTCTGTATGTTGCCAAAATTGTCACGTCCAGACAGTAATCCAGAGCGAAGTACGGATGAAAAGAGATTTTAAATATTTTTTACAGCAGCCAATTTAAGGAAGGCTAAAGCCGATGGAACTTAGAAAACTGAGAAAATCAGAATTTTGCTCAACAAAGCTACGTGTTGGGACGACGCAGTAAGTAAGTAAGCTGCTTCAATTTGACGGCTCAACTTCCCGTTGGTTCCTAGTGGAAAATTTAAAAAATAAAGGTATGCTAAGCCTCGAAGTAGGCTGAGTGAAACGAAAAGTCCCAAATTTAGAAAAATCGGCCTAGGTTGCTTCTGTGATATCACGACATCTGCTGCCAATTGTGGCTACAAAATTTGTTCTAAGGGCCGGGAGAGTCTTCATAGGAAGCATCCCGAGTGCCGATTCAGCCACCCTTTAAAAGTGACCTACCTCGCAGGGTCGTTGGAAGGACAGCAATCTGCTGCTAGCTTGTGAATGAAAGCCCCATCCAATTTGCATGTGGACATGGATCTGAGAATTACAGCCACAAATTGTGGCTTATGCATTTGCAGAGCCAGCTAGGCTGTTTTTTATTTTTAGGAGTGCGGCCCATCAATAAAAGCCTTTGTAATCCAAAAGAGAAGAAGGTGGAGAAAGAAAGAAAGAAAAAATAGAAAAAGAGAGGACAAGGAGGCAGATTTTGGTTGGACATCACGAAGAATTTCTGAGCAATAAGAACTGTTTCACACTGCTGGGGACGGATTTTCTTTTGCTAGAAATGTTCAAATGGAGGCTGAATGGCCATCAGTCAGAGATGCAATAGTCCTGGATTCCTGCACTGGCAGGGGGGGTGGTCTAAATGATCTTCAAGGTCCCTCCCAACCCTTGCATTCTATGAATTTTATTTATTTATTTTATTTATCAAATTTCTCTGCCACCCATCTCATATACGACGACTCTGGGTGTTTTTTTAAGTTTTTTTTTAAAACAGTTTTTAACAGTTTCAGGGATCACTTTTGAAGATTTTCAAGATTTTCAAGGACATCTTTTGAAACTGTAACAGCTCAGTACTGCCCTGGAGTCAGATGCTAAACTTGGTTAGGGTAAACCTTGGGGTGTTGCAATTCTGGCTTAGCGTTTGGAGCACAACACAACATGGTTGGTGAGCTTCCGAATCAATGTATGGTACAGATCCAACAATCCAGCTAAAACCCCAGGGAATTAGACCAAGGGGTTTCTCCATGGAGTGGAGTTCTGGATACTAGTTTCTGCAGGAAGGGAGAGAAAAAAATAAGTGTGCAGCTAGAAAAGAAATAAGATCCCTCTGGATCAATCCTCTTGGCTGCCACAAAACTCGGGGTGATCTCGCCATCACGGAATTTGCTAATCAGCTCTGATCTGGACGGCAGCGTGCCTGAAATAAGCCGGATGGGTCCCAGCGAAGGCTTCCCTTGATTTGTTCAGGCTGCTGAAAAGCAAATTTTGCCCCCCTCCCCAGTTCGTGCTGGGCGAACAGCTGCTTGCAAATGCAATTCCTGATAGATAGGAGCTCTTCAAAGGGGGGGGGGCGGTAAAGCTGAGGATGAAAGAAAGAACGGATGAAGCGCACGAAAGAGGCAGATCCCGGGTCAGCCGAGCGACAGCCAGAAGTTCCAGGAGCAGACCGCCGTCTAATTAGGACCACAGTGGGGGCGATGATGGCAATCTGGGGTGCTTAATTGCAGAATCAAAGTCCAAGCGGGACGTCCCCGCCGCCCCCAAGTTGCACATCCACCCAGCACCAGAATGAATCGTTTTGCACTTTGCTGGTTACTGTGATGGTATGTGGGAAAGACCTTGGGAGATGGGGCCCAGAGACACCGCATAGTACATAGTACATAGTACACCGCATAGGGGTCAGATAAGAGAGGGCATAGCCCACAGCTGCATAATGGGGGGGGAGAAAGAGGCTCAGGAGGGACCCTCCCTAGTTTCTTGGGCTGTAAAGGAGACTGGGGTGGGGGAGAGAATTGTACTTTCAGACTTGCAAGATTCTGCCAATGTAGCTTTACAATAAAGTAGAATTAGCTCATCTGGTCGTGTTTCCTGTCTGGCCTACCTGGGAAGGCTGACACCTTTGGGATCAGTCAGATAAGAGAGGGCATAGCCCACAGCTGAATAATGGACGGAGAAAGAGGCTCAGGAGGGACCCTCCCTAGTTTCTCGGGCTGGAAAGGAGATGGGGGGGAGCATTGTACTTTCAGGCTTGCAAGGTTCTGTTAATGTAGTAGTAATAAAGTAGAATTAGCTCATCTGATTGTGTTTCCTGTCTGGCCTACCTGGTAAGGCTGACAGTTACCTTCACCGAAGGTAGCTGAGCAAGTTGGCCAGTGTTAGAGCGATGGTGCAGCTCAAGGTGAAAAGGGTCTTGATGTCTGGAAATCAAGCCCAGCCCCTTGGCGCTTCCACACCCGACGGTGGCTAGAAAGGAAACGCGGTGGGCCCTTGGCTGGAGCACGCTTCAGCTAGGCCAGAAGGGAGAGGAGGAAGCCAGAAGCCCCGCTCACAAGCCCCAGGAGAAAGTGAGAACGTCAAGGCAGCTTGACAGGTTCGTGCAACACCCTGAACAGCGCAGACGGCTTCGTTCGGGCATCATGTGAAAACAAGGCTGGGTCTCTCAAACGCGTTGAGCTTCAGCAATGCCGTCTCATTTTAGCTGCCCGTGTTGTTCCTCTCCGGGCTGGTGGGCCCGGTTTCCACGTCCCTAGAAGCTGGCCAGAATGGAGAGCTTCTATGGTGACTCCAGATCAGCTTCTCATCCTCTCTGACCTCATTTCCTCCCCGGGGCTAGTTCGGCCACGGAAATGGGACGGACCGGTACCACCACACGGAGTTTCTTGGAGAGAAGTTTGCGGGGTGTGGTGGAAAGCATGAACGAGGGGGGGGGGTTGGTACAGAATTGAGAAGGTCTGAAATGGCTTGGAGGAGGACCGAGGAGAACGTGGCATGGTAACGGTGCCAAGGATGTAAGACAAGGACAGATTGCAATGGCAGAAGGCGGTGGCAGGGGGGGAGAGATGCTGTCAAAGCTTGGGCTGGGCAAAGGGACCCGTGCAAATTGGGCGCCTCGGCCGAAGAGCACCGAGGGGCGCGCCGTGACCCCGACTGGTTCTTTGCACGCCTGATTCTGGGGGTGGAGGCCGCCTGGGGCATCGGGCATGGCAGAGAGCGGGCACCTTGGAAATCTGAGAAGGCTGGGAAAGCAAGATTGGAGATGTTGCAGGGAGAGTGAGAAACGGGCAGGGCTCCAAAATGCCACGCCGGGGCCAAAACCATGTGGCGGCCCGTAGATCTAACCGCCCCCCCCCCCCCGCTTTGTTCCAAGAGACCAAGGAAGGGTGCAGAAAGGACCCTCTCCTCAAAGCAGGAGGGACTGGCCCTGTCCTGGGATGTCCAAAGCAACGCTCTTCTTCCTGGCACTGCCCCCTGTACCCCATCCCAGGGAAGGAACTCGGGAGGCTCAAGCCAGCTTCCGATGCCCGAGTCAGCTTGCCACGCTGCGCCAGAGTGCCACGCACCCAAGCACCGTCCCCGTCCCCCCCTCCTCTCCCCACCCCGGCTCCTACCTTCGCTGGTGGTGGCCGAGAGGCAGGTGGCCAGCGCGGCAAAGAGGACCGCCCGGCTGGCTGCCTCCTCCCCGGCCATCCTGGGTGGGGGGCAGCCCGCCAGCTGGAGCGAGTGCCCTGCTGGTGTGCCGCCAGCTCCGCCGAATGCACTTTCCCCACATTTGCTCAGATCCAGACAGCGAGGCAGGCTGCTGGGAGGGAGGGGGGACGGGCTGCCTGTCACGGTGCCAAAGCCAATTGGATGCACCACCTCGGCCAAGGTCCCCTCCCCTCCGCCTTTGTTGGGGGAGCATTTCCTGACATGCAGGGAGGAAGAAGGTGGGAGGGGTGCTTTGTGCCAGGGATAAGCTGCTTTTCTCTCCCTCCTGCCATGAAAAGCACAGAGCCTTGCTCACACACACACACACACACACACACTGCACATCGGATTGTTTGCTGTTGCTAGGAGACCCAAATTTACCCCCAGGGTCCTCCCTTCCTGGCACCGAAAGGGAGGCAGGTCAGAAACCTGGTCCAAGAAGATGCCCTCTGATCCTCTCTGCCAAACGAGGACGGGGCTAAATTTCTATTGGGAAACAAAAAAGGGGGGGGTGCAAACCATCAGAGAGGCCAAGCTCTTCCCCCCATGGGATTTTTTTTTTAAGCCCCCAAGAATTTTCTTACATCACCCTAACCCTTTCCAAGAAAATTGCCCCTTGATATATTCCTGCTATATCGTGGAAAAATCTGGGAAATCACAGGCATTTCTAACGCCCCCCCCCCCCGTTCTTTTTCCTACATCGCCACTGGGACGGAGACATTCTTTTGTGACTCGTGGGCAACCGGGTGGCGCTTGTTCCACACCGCCTCTTTTCCACCGGACTGAAAAGACAAAATATTATGGGGTAAAGGGTCTGTTTGGGGCCTGTGGGGAGGGAGCATGATAGTAGAACGGTGTGTATCTGCATCTTTGCAACAGCTAAGTGGGAGAACATATGTACATGTTCAGACCAAAGCACCAAAACCTGCACATCTCGGTTGCAAAACGCTGGATGATCACAAGAGGGTGGAAAGAGATATAAATACGCAACTGTGGCTCTTTATTCCCATCTGGCACTGGCTAAAAACATTGCAGCCCAGATCTGCTAACCCTAACAGCCTTTTTGCTGACAATTCAGCCCTGATCTCTAATAAACCAAGTTTTTAAACAAACAAACAAAAATCATGCAATGCAGCCATGCCCGGTTTACATCAGGGCCTGCGCAGGAGAGAGAAGATTCCTCGTCCTTCTCTGCAGCATTGAGAAATCCAATGCGAAGTTTCTTTAAAACGAGGTGAAGAGAATTTGAGATTAAAAAGCAAAACGGAGAAGATTTGATCCTGAAGAGGACATAGGACAGCCATCAGGCACAGTTTAATAAAGCTTACTTGTTCCACCAAAACATTGTTTGAAATTTATTCAACTATTTGAAAGACATCCATTTTGTTGTTCAGTCGTTAAGTTGTGTCCGACTCTTCGTGACCCATGGACCATAGCACGCCAGGCCTTCCTGTCCTCCACTGTCACCCGGAGTTTGCTCAAGTTCATGTTCATTGCATCGGTGATGCTATCTAACCATCTCATCCTCTGCCGTCCCCTTCTCCTTTTGCCTTCCATCTTTCCCAGCATCAGGGTCTTTTCCAGGGAGTCCTCTCTTCGCATTAGGTGGCCAAAGTATTTGAGCTTCAGCTTCAGCATCTGTCCTTCCAATGAGCAGTCAGGGTTGATTTCCTTTAGGATTGACTGATTTGACCTCCTTGCAGCCATGCTGGCTGGGGAATTCTGGGAGTTGAAGTCCACCCATCTTCAACTTGCCAAGGTTGAGAAACACTGCCATAGAGACATGCATCCATAATCCCCACTGAAGCAATTGGTAGAAATGCATGTTTTCCACCTATCACCATGTCCCTGTGGCCAGATTTTGCTTAATGCCAAGAGACGCCATGCCATTTTTATGCAGAACCTCCCACATCAACAGGTAGGGCTAGAAACATTCGTGGTGAAGTTGGGGAGTCCTTTTGCATGTCGGTGTTGGCAACGCTGACCTACGTGGAGCAACTTCAAACCAACTTCTGATGTGGTTTGCTTCTTCAGAACTTGCTCCACCACAGCCCAAGCGGTTTTTATCCATCTTGGCATCTTGGATTGTTTTCCTCCCTTTGTGCTAAAATTCCTTATGAGTTGGAGGTGTGTGTGAAAGGAAAGGAATCGTGAGAGTGAGTGACCTTGAGAGGAAGATGATCCAAAAGACGGTGGATTTTCACCTATAATGGTATGTGGAAAAGACCTTGGGAAATGGGGCGAAGAGATGCTGCCTAGGGAACGGTCAGATAAGAGGGAGCATAGCCCGCAGCTGCATAATGGGTGGAGAAAGAGGCTCAGAAGGGACCCTCCCTAGTTTCTTGGGCTGTAAAGGAGACCGGGGGGGGGGGAGAATTGTACTTTCAGACTTGCAAGATTCTGTTAATGTAGCCTTACAATAGAGTAGAATTAGCTCCTCTGTTCATGTTTCCTGTCTGGTCTACCTAGTAAGGCTGACAGTAACAGAGCATCTCTTTTGTAAGAAGGACATGGCAATGCACCTGTAATGGTATGTGAGAAGGATCTTTAGAGACGGGGCGAAGAGACGCTGCCAAGGGAATGGTCAGATAAGGGAGGGCAAAGCCCACAGCTGCATAATGGGCGGAGAAAGAGGCTCAGAAGGGACCCTCCCTAGTTTCTCGGGCTGTAAAGGAGGCAGGGGGAGAATTGTGCTTTCAGACTTGCAAGATTCTGCCAATGTAGCTTTACAATAAAGTAGAATTAGCTCATCTGGTCGTGTTTCCTGTCTGGTAAGGCTGACATCACCTAAGCTTTTTCTGCCTGACAGATGACAATGCTACTTTCTGGTGCTCTTCAGTCCCTCATGTCAGATTGCACTTCAAGCCAAGAATCATCCATTCCTCTTTATTAGAAGTCAGAATGAGAAAGCAGCAGCATTGGGGCTAATCTATGCCAGGAGCATGGCAGAAAACCATTACATATTACAGTTGCCTAATGTCGGCACTGCCTACAATTAAAGCCCAAAGTTTCATCATCCCCTTTTCAATTTCTGGGTTATCAGGTGAAGTTTCCAGGGACAGCCCCATATTGAAATATTCTAGGAATCTCAGTGGCTGTATTCTAGGGAAGTTAAAGTCTCCTACAAATTGATTCCTGGGGACATCACGAACGAGTCTGCAAGATGGGTTTTCCGCCATCTGTGTCTGCAGTTTTTAAACACTTCCCAGGCCAGCCTGCAGCGTGTGGGTTTCCAAGTGGTCTCCCATCCATGTACTAAGCAGGACCGATTCTGCTCAAGTTGATGAGGTTAGTCAAAGTTGGTGAGGAATCTAACCTAAATTAAAAATAGCACAGACTGTGGCCTGGCATGATTTTTTAAAGAAGGGTTACATCTAAGGAACCATTTTTCTTCAAAGTTAAAGTCACGGTTACATCAAATGCCTTTTTCCTCTTTTATTTCCCTTGCAACTGGCAGCTCTCATCATTTCAACCCGAATTCCTCCACACTGTTTTCTGTTGTCGTTTGTTTGCATCTGATCTCCTTCTGCACGAAACCACGCTCGCCGTTCGCCGAAGACTCTCTGAGCAGCTGACAATTGTTGACTCCTTCTCATATCTGTAGGGTTTTTCATATTTTTCTTCTCCGTGACCAAGTAAGGTCCAGGCCTCGCGGGCTTCTCGTCTCCCTGTGCCAGCAACTCACAGCTGTGTGATGCTTCTGAGGGCTTCCCTGTGCAAAGTTGACCTGCACACTTTGCAAAAACAAGCTACAATGCATGCCTTGCTGTACAGTTGAGATTCTCAACGGTGGCAGACAATGCAAGCATCCGATGCCCAACTCCGCAGAGCCCAAAGGCAGGAATTAAAGTACTCCACATAACCATGTAAATTCAGATGTGGCTAAGGAAGAACATGCCAGGAAAGAAAATTATCCATGGGTTAAAAGAATCTCAAGATAAAAAATGCACAGAAAGGATATAATATACTGATGGAACAATCGGAAAAGACGTGGCTCAAAGGACTGGAATTTACATTACGCTATAACTTAAAAGAGGATTTTTATAAAATGATGCACATGAAAAATTATCCAGAACGTATAAAGGGACGACAAGTCTATGTTGGAAATGTGGAAAACAGGGTCATTTTTATCATGCCTGGTAGTCTTGTAAAAAAGCTAGAAAATTCTGGGGTTCAAATACATACAGTAATACAAAGAATTTTAAAGACCAACATTCAACTGAAACTAGAGATTTTCTTGCTGGGACTAATGGACAAACAACTAGAAAAGTCTTATGGACAATTGTTTTTGTACATGGTAACTGCAGAGTGGCCCAAGGTCACCCAGGAGACTGAGAGTTCTAGTTCCGCCTTAGGCACGAAAGCTGGCTAGGTGATCTTGGGCCAGTCCCTGTCTCTCAGCCCTAGGAAGGAGCCAATGGCAAACCAGGAGGCTGAGAGTTCTAGTCCCACCTTAGGCACGAAAGCCGGCTGGGTGACCTTGGGCCAGTCCCTGTCTCTCAGCCCTAGGAAGGAGACAATGGCAAACCAGGAGACTGGGTGTTCTAGTCCCGCCTTAGGCATGAAAGCTGGCTGGGTGACCTTGGGCCAGTCCCTGTCTCTCAGCCCTAGGAAGGAGCCAATAGGAAACCAGGAGGCTGAGAGTTCTAGTCCCGCCTTAGGCATGAAAGCCAGCTGGGTGACCTTGGCCCAGTCCCTGTCTCTCAGCCCTAGGAAGGAGCCAATAGGAAACCAGGAGGCTGAGAGTTCTAGTCCCGCCTTAGGCATGAAAGCCAGCTGGGTGACCTTGGCCCAGTCCCTGTCTCTCAGCCCTAGGAAGGAGTCAATGGCAAACCAGGAGACTGTGAGTTCTAGTCCCGCCTTAGGCATGAAAGCCAGCTGGGTGACCTTGGGACAGTCCCTGTCTCTCAGCCCTAGGAAGGAGCCAATGGCAAACCAGGAGGCTGAGAGTTCTAGTCCCACCTTAGGCACGAAAGCCGGCTGGGTGACCTTGGGCCAGTCCCTGTCTCTCAGCCCTAGGAAGGAGACAATGGCAAACCAGGAGACTGGGTGTTCTAGTCCCGCCTTAGGCATGAAAGCTGGCTGGGTGACCTTGGGCCAGTCCCTGTCTCTCAGCCCTAGGAAGGAGCCAATAGGAAACCAGGAGGCTGAGAGTTCTAGTCCCGCCTTAGGCATGAAAGCCAGCTGGGTGACCTTGGCCCAGTCCCTGTCTCTCAGCCCTAGGAAGGAGTCAATGGCAAACCAGGAGACTGTGAGTTCTAGTCCCGCCTTAGGCATGAAAGCCAGCTGGGTGACCTTGGGACAGTCACTCTCTCTCAGCCCTAGGAAGGAGCCAATGGCAAACCAGGAGACTGTGAGTTCTAGTCCCGCCTTAGGCAGGAAAGCCAGCTGGGTGACCTTGGGACAGTCACTCTCCCTCAGCCCAACTCACCTCACAGGGTTGTTGTTGTGGGAAAAATAGGAGGAGGAAGGAGTATTAGGTATGTTCGCTACCTTGAGTTATTTATAAAAATAATAAAGGCGGGATAGAAAATAAATAAATAAGGCTTAGCGGATTGCACGAACCCGGTGCAGTTTAAACCTCACATGAGGTTTAAAGCAGGCCCTTATCATCCCAGACACCCATTCTTGGCAGCTGGGCGCTGTTCGAGGGATAAATACGCAAGCTTTCTCCTTAATTTAATTTTTCTTGACTTGAGCTGGGGCCCCCAACCGTTTTCCCGGACGATCACCCCAGACTGGGATGGCGTGACGGCTCCTCAAGGAAGGAGCGTTTGAATTGAATTCTGCAGGGGCCCTTACCCATTCTATGCAAATCCTGCGCATTTCCCCCCCCCCCCCCCCCCGCAGAGTGCATCGGTAACAAGTGGCTGAGACACGAGCGAGCTTTCACCGAGCTGGCAGCAAAGCGTTTTTTAAAAAGGCAGATTATCTGGTGAAACGAAGGGCAAGCTCATCTAAGGGCCAGAAAATAATAGGCTGGCAGTGACAGCTTTATTACGAAGAGGGCTTTGTCAGCTAGATTTCATTGTGCGCAGCTGATAGCAAGCGACTCGAGCTTTTGCTTCTGAACCCCACCGACGCCATCAGATGGGATTATGGGGGGGACAACCCCAGACGTAGGGGCCATTGTCTACATCCTGGTCAGGACTGCTGGGAGATTCCATCTCTCTCCTGAGAGGGAGCAAGCCAGCATCTCGGCTAGACGTCTCTTCCCGAGCAGGTTTTTAATGGTGCCAGGCAGAGAAAATTCCCAGTGCTTTCTCCACCCCGTTGGAGGAAAGAATTTGCGTTTAACCTTTCCTTCCACGGAGGTCAGAGAAGATGCCTTGTGGAAGGGGGAAATGTGTGTCCTTGCACTAAGGTTGTGTGAAGGCCCCATTTTGCATGGGGCGTCCCCCCCCCTGCAGGGCTTCCTTCACTCACCAAGGCTTGGCGAGGGATCTCCTCTTTTGGAAGGCGCTCTGGTCTTTAATCCTTCAGGAATGGTTGGATTTCTCCTGCCGGCCCTTCGAGAAGGGCCGGGTCAGGAAGCAGACACCCCCAGAAATGCTAGAGCTCTACTGATATAGGCTATAATGACAAAATCTTGAAAGCCTGACAGCATTTTATACCAAAGACAATCTTGAGTTACTTTCTCACTCGTTCCCGTTTTCCGGGGCTAAGTTCATTTTTTACCACATATTTTTGTCAAGGCCATCTCCACCCTCCATCTTGGAGAGATTCCACCAAGCCACCTATTTCTTATTTTATTTTTTTTAAAGAGGCTTTAAGCTTCCTTGCTCTTGGGAGAAGACTTGGTTAGAAAAGGCCCACCTGCACAGGTGCCAAACTGGGATCATCAGCCCCCAAACCCCTAAGATTTATAAACAAGGTCTTCCTGCAAGCGACCAATTGGAGACCACCAAGAGACCAGCATCCTTCTCTGACCCCTCGTGTCTCTCACATTAAACCTGGTCGTGTGGCATCAAGTAGGTGAAGATGGAGGGAGAACAGACTGCACTGAAGAGACTCTAAGCCACATTTATCTGAATGGCTCCCACCATAATGATGTCTTTGAAACCCTGGAGCCACTCACAGCCATTTGGAGCCAGGCAGCAAATTAATTTAAATAAACAAATAGATAAAATTGGGTGCCAGAGAAGACAATCTAAGCAAGCGCTTCTCGGAACAACGTGTCTCTTTGCAGAGAGCTGTCCGTGGTGCTGAAGAACCCGACGCGGACTTAATCGGTGCTCCAGTTTCTCGCTTTTTTTACTTGCTCCCTGCAATGTTGTGGGGAGGCAATATCAGGAGAGGAAGCAGTTAATGCACTGCATGCTTTTGTAAGCTGTCCTGGACTCTACGAATTGCCAATGCGCGCTATGAAAATTTGAAAGAAATGGAAGAAATACTCGGTCTGCTTCCACCGCAATATTCCCAGAAGCTTGGCTTCATTGAGATGCTCAGGAGTCACTCAGGATAGAGAAAATTGCACTGCCTTTTGTCAATCTCCCTGTCACTATCACGGCCTCCTGGACCCCTGAGGATGGCCACTGGTGGGATCTCTGCCCTACTTCTCATTCCTCTCTGTGCGCTCGAGAGGTAGAAAATTCCGGGGACTGGCTGGGGGAAGTGGTGAAGTGGTTCAGAACGGCAGGGCCAAGGTACGGTTTTGCTAATGAACAGCTACGTCTCCTTTGTCCTTCGAAGATCTCAGCCCGCACGAGGCGGCTGCGATGAGAAGCTGTCAACGACAGATGAGTTAAAGACGTAAAGGAAAGCGTGAAATCGCCAGTGACAGCGGTGCGGGGCGTTAAATGCAACATGGCCACGCCATGTGGGCGCTTTCTCTCCAAAAGCTATCTGGTCCCCAAAGCTGCAGAGACTGACATCCATAACCGGAGGGGGGGAAATCTTTCCTGAACCCCTGGCGTCTGGAAGCCCCAGCCTATTAGGGGATATTCTCTTGCTGCCCCGTGAAGCCAATATAAAACCATGTCTTTCCAACGAGGGCAAAATAGCAGGGTTTCTACATTACTCAAAGCCCCCGAAGTGATTTGGTTCACTTGGACCGACCAGGGTGGCAAAGCCTGGTATACAATGTAAAGGTAAAGGTTCCCCCCGCACATTTGTGCAGTCGTGTCTGACTCTAGGGGCCGGTGCTCATTTATTATTTATTTATTTATTATTCGAATTTATGACCGCCCATCTCCACGACAGCGGACTCTGGGCGGTTTACAACATTAAACTCATATCCATTTGTTAGCCGAAGAGCCAACGTTGTCCGAAGACGCTTCCATGGTCATGTGGCCGCATGACGCGCGCGGAATGCTGTTACCTACCCACCGAAGTGGTGCCTATTCATCTACTTGCATTTGCATGCTTTCGAATTGCTAGGTTGGCAAGAGCTGGGGCTGGTGCGGGAGCTCCCTCCGTCACGCGGGGCTAGGGATTCGAACCTCCGAACTTGTGATCTTCCGATCGACAAGCCTGGCGTCTTACCCGCTGAGCCACCACGCCCCCTGTATGTAATGTGGTTTAGGCTAATTGGAGGAGGATGCGCAAACTCAGCTAACAAGGGTCGCTAGACCGAGCAGCTCTTGTGAAGAAGCATGATGTTCAGAGCATGAAGCCACTATATCAGTGTTTCTCAGCCTGGTCAACTTTAAGATGTGTGGACTTCAACTCCCAGAATTCCCCAGTTGAAGTCCACACATTTTAAAGCTGACCAGGTTGAGAAACACTGCACGAGAGAGATTCCAGAAGGCACACGATATATTCAGATTGGATCACCCCAATCTCTAAGTCCAGCTGTTGTTGTTTTTTAACATCAACCAGGCCGTCACATTAAGTCACAATGCAATTTATTTCGTTTGGGTGTCCTTTGTGTCATGTGAACCCAGCAACTTGGGTGCAGGGTTTAGCACATGGGCGGACCCAGGTTTTAAGTAATCAGGCGCTAACAAGGCGGGGACAGAAGTAGGGGGCATGGTGGCTCAGCGGGTAAGACGCAAGGCTTGTCGATCGGAAGATCACAAGTTCGGAGGTTCGAGACCCGAGCGCCACATGACGGAGGGATCTCCCGCACCAGCACCAGCTCTTGCCAACCTAGCAATTCGAAAGCATGCAAACGCAAGTAGATGAATAGGTATTACTTCGGTGGGTAGGTAACAGCGTTCCGTGCGCGTCATGTGGCCACATGACTGCGGAAGTGTCTTCGGACAGCGCTGGCTCTTCGGCTAACAAACAGATGAGCACTGGCCCCTAGAGTCGGACAATGTGTGTGGGGAACTTTTACCTTTACCTTTAGCAGCTAAAAGGGGCACGCTGGAGGCTGACGTCGCAAATTTAGAACTCAACCAGGATTCTAGCAGGTCGGAGCACAAAGACAGAATGATAACCTCGGATGCCACTTCATCTTCCAAAACCCTGGTGGGGAACTTGTGACCTTCCGATGGCCTTGGGCAAGACAGTGACACCATCTCAGGGGGTTTAGTTGTCCGAAGTTTGAGCTCTTAGCAAGGAAATGCCAAATGAACAGGAACTGAGACACACCATCCTGTGGACCACCACATGGTCAGCCGGAAATTGTGGACGCCGACGTATCCCACACCGGCTTCCCCCAATCGATCGTGACACCGTGCAGCTCCTCAGCAACCAGAATATTCTCATGAAGGCCATATTAAAACACACACATGCACAACTCCCCCTCCCCAGTTCAATTTGATGAAAGGGAATGTGCTTCCAGATGGGGGTCAACCAAGGAGAGCCCATTACGGAAGTGTCATAGAGTCAGAATTGGAAAGGGGCAAGATTGCTTGAATAACAATAACCTGCTAGTCAGGTTATTTCTATATGTGGGTCTAGCGTTCGTCTGAAAGAGCGTTAAACTTGCACTGAAGAATAATCCCGCTGACGAGTCACCGACTCAGAGGGAAGATGCAGAGTGAGGTGTGTATACAGGTAGTCCTCGCTTAACGACCATTCGGTCCGAAGTTATGACGGCCTCAGAAAAAGTGCTTTATGACCTGTACTCCCACTTACGACCGTCGCAAACTGTTGCACCACCCCCGTGGTCACGTGATTGCAATTCAAGCACTTGGCAGCCAGCTCACATTTATGACCAGTTGCAGCATCCTGCTGTCACGTGATCACGATTTGCGAGGTTTTTTTGACGGTTTCGGTTTCCGGCAAAAAACGTCCATTGGGGAAGCCAGATTCGCTTTAACGACCGCGGTGATTCGTAAAAATGGTCATAAAATCGAGTCTGGTCACATGGTGACTCACTTAATGACCGCATCGCTTAACAACCAATTTTCTGGTCTCTATTGTGGTTGTAAGTCGAGGATCAACACTTTGGAAATTGGTGCCAGATTTTAAATAAAAGCATCCTTGAGAGGTTTTTGTCTGGAGGGGAGACGCCACCTCTCTGGGTAATGGGAACTGGCATTGCTATTGGGAAGTTTTATTTCTAACATTCAGTTGTAATCTGCCTTTCTGTAAATTAAATCCATTATTCTGTGTCTTGCACTGGAAGCAGAGGGAAGAGGGTCTCGACCTTCTTCTTCATGACCTCCTTTCAGATATTTGAAATGTGACGATCAAATTCCCTTCGGTCATCTTTTCTCACGGTTAAACGTTCCCAGGCCCCTTCGCTCTCTCTTCGTAGGATTTAATTTCTCCTCCGCCGATCATCTTTTCTCTGAGTAACCCAGTACAATGAAACTCGCGGGAGCCCACCCACTCCCTTTCCCTGTAATAAAGTAAGCATAAAAACCGGACCCAGATAAACCTGCAAGACGTTCTCAAGAGCCCTGAGAATAGAGCGGAAAAACAGAAGCCTCTTTCCCAGCTGCTTAGGGTCACTTAGGTGAGATGGGTGGCCATACAAATCGGAGAGAGAGAGGATAGAGAGAGAGAGAGAGATGATAGATAGAAACAGAGAGAGAGAGAGAGAGAGAGAGAGAGAGAGAGAGAGAGAGAGAGAAAGTGATAAATAGATAGATAGAGATGATAGAGGGAGGTAGGTAGGTAGGTAGGTGGGTGGGTGGGTGGGTGGGTGGATGGATGGATGATAAAGGTAAAGGTTCCCCCCACACATTTGTGCAGTTGTGTCCGACTCTAGGGGCCGGTGCTCATCTCCGTTTGTTAGCCAAAGAGCCAGCGCTGTCCGAAGACGCTTCCACGGTCATGTGGCCGGCATGACACACACGGAACGCTGTTACCTACCCACCGAAGTGGCACCTATTCATCTACTTGCATTTGCATGCTTTCGAATTGCTAGGTTGGCAAGAGCTGGGGCTGGTCCGGGAGCTCCCTCCGTCACGCGGCACTCGGGTCTCGAACCTCCGAACTTGCAATCTTCCGATCGACAAGCCTGGGCCTTCAAGCTTCCTTCCCAGAGCTTGGAGACTTTGGATCTCCTGCCTGCTTTGTTGAAAATAATTAAAATTAGGCTTTCGAATGAAAAGCAGGGATTGAGCAAAAGGCTGATGGGAAACT
Organism: Charina bottae; assembly: GCA_023362775.1. Classification (NCBI taxonomy): domain Eukaryota; kingdom Metazoa; phylum Chordata; class Lepidosauria; order Squamata; family Charinaidae; genus Charina; species Charina bottae. The sequence continues at coordinate 442,866 of JALMGJ010000070.1, read as the reverse complement.
TCTGCTGAAAAAGTTGGGGTTTCTGCGTTTCGTAAGCCGCTTAGGCAATGTCTCAAATGACCTCTGTTTTGCACACACCCCTTCTTTTCTCAACTCACTCATTTACACGCTCCATCCTTCCCTCCCCAAGCCCCCCTTTAAAGCCCCCCCCCTTTCTCCCCTTTTGCTGTAACAAATCAGTAACACGCAGCAAGAGAACCCAGTTCCACCGGCAGATAAAACCGGCGCTATCATTCCTCTTGAATGTCACCGGGAAAATTGCACAGAACACTCTGAAATTCAAATTAGAGCTTGCTTGAAACTGCTAAAACTCATCAAATGCTGGCTTTGAAGTCCGCTGGGAGAGTGGCCATTTCTTTTAAATTAGTCCCTGTTGAAAATGAACATGCAGGGAACCGAAGCATTAGCATACCAGAGGGTTTGAGACGGGGAAATGTTCCCCTTTTTGAGAAAGAAAGAAAGAAAGAAAGAAAGAAAGAAAGAAAGAAAGAAAGAAAGAAAGAAAGAAAGAAAGAAAGAAAGAAAGAAAGAAAGAAAGAAAGAAAGAGTACAATTTGCACGGGCAGACTTTCAAAACACCAATCTTAGCACATTAAGCGGACATGAAGGAAAATGTCAAAGGCACCAGGTTGACAAGGACGCAATTTTTCAGAGGAACGAGACAAAACAGATCCCTGTCCTGGACAGGTGTCCGGGATGACGTGGCACGGATTCGCCGGCAGGCCGGGCAGTGTCGCAACTCTGCTTTGGATTCTTCACCGTTTTCCCCCGGTCTGCAGTTTGGAGACTATTATTATAATTATATTTGTTATAATTTTATAATAGATCGTGATGATGATGATGATGATGATGATGATGATGATGATGATGATGATTTCCAAACTGCATAGATTGGGAATAATGCGAACCTGTCAGCAGAAGAGCGGAGATTTTTCTTTCGGCTTTTTTTTCCTTGCTTGGGTTGTCTCAAGGCAAAATAGCTAGGTTCACACAACACGCAGAACCCCAGATCCGGTGGAGAAAAGACAACGGCTTGTTTGCCCCACATGCAAGGTTTAAGCCATATTATAATCGACACAATGGCCTCGTTCACTCAGCCCAATCCTGCGTGGTCATCTGCAGAGATGCTCTAGCGCAGTGTTTGTCGGCCTTGACAACTTTAAGATTTGTGGACATCAACTCCCAGAATTCCCCAGCCAGCATGCTGGCTGGGGAATTCTGGGAGTTGAAGTCCATACATCTTAAAGCATGCTGGCTGGAGAATTCTGGGAGTTGAAGTCCATACATCTTAAAGCATGCTGGCTGGAGAATTCTGGGAGTTGAAGTCCATACATCTTAAAGTTGCCAAGGTTGAGAAACACTGCTCTAGCGGATCCTGTACGGAGCTGCGGGTTGTATTAGATGACCTCCACGTTCATAAATTATATCTTTAGGATTCTATTTTAGGCCAGCCTCTCAAGTTACTCCCCCTGTCACAGCCCAAGAAACTCTCCCTTCTGAGATGCTTCCCACACCCCCTGCCACTTATCTGTTGTCCGCTGTCTAGTCTGCGGCTCTTCCTCCTGTCTCCCAAGGTCATTCCCACAGACCATTACACTTCCCTTTCACTTTCCCCGCCAAGGATGGGCAGACAGGGAGGCTGTAGAGCAAGGGGGAGAATCTGCCCAGAAAGTCAGAGCATCAGTCATTCCCCCTGAAATCTCCAGCACTCAAATAACGCCCAGGATCCTCTGCCATCCCGCTATGACCACGCAAGTCCGCAATGAAAATAAGACAAAATCAGCTAAAGAAGTCATCCCCTTGTTTTAAAAATTACTTTTAAATTAAAATATCTTAATTATATATATTTATTTTATACTTACTAATGTTTTAGGCTCACACTACCTACATAACAAATGTATTAATATAGTAATAGCAGAGTGAATATTATGTGATATCTTTTATTAGTTGGTAGTATATTATTCTATTTCTTTGATTTACTTTGTTTTTCTCCTTTTAAATTTTGCTGGTCATTGACCGAATAAATATTATTGATCGATTGACCACGCAAGCTTTAAATCGCAAGGCACCCCCCCCCCTCAAAAAAGACACTGAAAAATCAAAGCCGTATTTAAGAAAAGAAAAGGAAGACAAGTTTTCGACCTAAAGATGCTTCTCTGCAGCTATCCAGAAGGAAAAAATTTGAATGTAATTTGGCAAATCCGTCCCAGCCAAATACGTTATTAATTTAGTTTCATGCACCTCGGGCTGCACTGATGGAGTATTTAATAACTGGTTCTTCTGAGCATGTAACCTTTGCAATATTTACATTAATAAAGAGCAAGATGAGACCTGGGGGGGGGGGTTAACTGTGATCTTTACCTAGCACTGACATGGGCTGTGGCAGTGCGGGCAAGACATGAGAAGCGAAGTAGAGTTTAGGCTATTTCCTCGTATTGATTCCCTGCTTTGTTCGGATCCTCGCTGTTCTCGTTCAGCAAAGAAGATTAGGATCGGTGTGGCTCCGTATGGTACGGTTGGGTCTGAGATTCAGTTCCTAGGGGAATCAATGAACCCTCTCCAATTAAGCCTAGATGTCTGACTTGGTGGTTAAAATAAACCCTGCTCTAACCCCGTTGCTGATTGGGTTATGATGGTTGCATGACACATTCACTCGGTCAGTCACCGAGTCAAGATAGCCATAGAGTTCTTGGGCCAGCCTGTCTCCTGAGGTGCAGCAGCTCTTTCACACCCATTCAGGGAAAGTAGGGGTCGGTGGCAGGGAACTGGGCCTGGATGACCCTTCTGTGAGAGCAATTGCATTGTTCTGTTAATCTTCTGCCACTTCTTTTCAGGCGCAAAGCTGGAGAGGGGGCTGTCTGTCAGCCACTTTGCACATGTTTGCACCCTCGCACTGCTAAAATCCCAAGGATGTCATGGATTTTCAATGCCGCTTTTCTTTAATTCGTCTTTAAAGAAAGCAAAGTAGAACATCCCCCAATTTGCTGCCAAGGAGTCTGCAGATCCTGGACAGAAATTCCCCAGTGGATCAAGGCCATCCACACATTCCTCTCCGTGGGATCCAGGGAGATGGAAAAATGCTTTCCCAACCCACAACAATGTGGCCAGCATTTTTTTTCTCATTTCAAAAGAAAGTAAAAACTGGATTAGAAAGCGCAGAGGAATTTTTGTCACGGTACTGCAGAAAATAGGAAAGTGGAAAATACTTTGTATATTACCCATACAAATGTGGAAATAACCCTGCGTTATAGCACGGCCTGTGTGCATTTTGCACGTGTATAAGCAGATAAATAATGAGATTGGAAGGATCGTGGGATGAGGTCGAACAATTTATACATCTTGAAATTTCCCCCTAGAACGTCCATTCTCTGATAAACAACTGTATTTCTCTACCTAATATAGATTACAGGCGATTGACTACCGATTTAGCTACCATGTTTATACGGATTTAGCAATCAATACGTCGGTTCTATAAAGCAGGAAGGCAGATTCTCAAGAAGGAAGGGATATTACAGCCCAAGCAGGTAAAATGATCTTCATACCTTAAAAGTAAATCGGGCAAAGAATTTAATTCCAAGTGGACTATAACTTAATTGCATGGATTGGTACCCCCATCCCAAATTTGGGGTTTTTTTACAGGTGGAGTTCATCCTTCAATTTCACAGGATGTTTAAAGCCGAGCAGATTCTCCCTTTCGGACTCTATCTGTTGCCGCGTATGATTTTATGTGATGATTTACAATTTATGATTTTATTTTTTTATGTGTTGGCTCTGCTGCTGGATTAAAGCTTAGTAGTGATTTTTAGTCATCTAAAGCGATAGATTGCATTCAATTGTTCATAATTTACTAACGATACACCGGAAAACTATACCCTCCTGGACATTTTTGAGACCCCTTGTGCTAGTTCGTGCTTTATTTTTATTTTTCATTTTCTTTCTTTCCTACGTTCTATTTGCATTGGTTTCCCCACTTTCTCTAAAAAGCTGGATTAAAAAATCATAATGAAAGCCAAAATGCTGGATTCTGCCTTTCCTAATGCATCGCCAGGCTGTTAAGGGACACAGCCAGAACCCCAAGCAGTTATCCATAGAATTAGCAACTCACAACAGCTAGAAAGCAGGTCAAACTCTGAAGTTTCAAGCTGGATAAGTACAATCATACAAAACCCTGTCCTTTTATGTCACAGCTTGCACTCTTGAACTGTCCTTAGGGTTAATAATCCATGATACACATGATACCCATTACAGATAGTCCTCGCTTAATGACCACAATTGGGACCAGAATTTCGGTTGCTAAGCAAAGCAGTCATTAAGCAGCTCCGACCTGATTTTATATGATTTTTTCTGTGTTGGTGTCTTGCAATAATATGGGTGTGATTTGCAGCTGCCTTCTGGATTTCCTGGTGGTCCCCCATCCAGGCTGAGCCCTCTTAACTTCCAAACTCAAACAAATGACTCATATCAGGCACTGACACCTTTAGGGTGGTTGTTGTGATATTGTCATTGTCGTCATCATCATCTGCAGTGTTTCTCAACCTTGGCAACTTTAAGGTGTGTGGACTTCACCTCCCAGAATTCCCCAGCCAGCAGCTGGCTGGGGAATTCTGGGAGGTGAAGTCCACATATCTCAAAGTTGCTAAGATTGAGAAACACTGATCTAACCCTTTCAAAACGAGTTTTACCAAGGTGGTATATCACCAAATATCCTTTAAAAGTTTTTAAAAATCCAGGATATAAAAATACAAAGTCTGAAGAATAACCACCCACATTGGAGCTGTGTTTTCATGATTCGTGTCCTGAAGCTGACGTTCTGTAAATGGCATATTAGAGCAAATTACTTTTAAATAGGAAGGATGCGGTGAAAATGCCTCCTGTTTGCTTTCAGCTTTGTTAGATGAATTCAGCCCTTTGCTCGTAACCGTCAGGGATAATCCTAAAATAATTGGTTAGAACATTCTGCTTCGGCGCTGCGTAAAAATCAATCCTTTTCGACTTCTGCAATCACGCCGTCCGGAGCGATTCAGCCCAAGAGGACCCGAGAAATTGCAAGGTTGGAAATTAAAGGCAGGTCGAGCTGAAACAGCCGTGTTTTCTTGGGCAGAGATTTGGAAGCGAGATCTCGGGAAGGAAAGGGAACCCCACTCTACCCCTTGAAAATGTTAAATAGATGGGATTTCCCAGATGGTCCCCAAAATCTGCAAGGATTTCATCTGCAAATGAAACGTGTGTGTGGTGCAGAGAAGAAAGAGGGGGAGAAATTAAGCTGTATTGCTCCTAGATGCTCAACCTGCTCTAATTAGCACTGGTTGACCAGATCAGCCTTAGTGTGAGAAGGAAAGTGGATCTCCTGGACCAGTCTAAGTGTCCGAATGCTAAAAACGGCGCTCCTTCTGCCCAATTGTACTTGAATAGAGATATTAAATGCACACTTTGGCCCGTGCACTCTAAATGCAAGCGAACCAACATAGTTTGCAACGCTGGAACAGATCTCTGGATTCAGAAGGCGTTCCCTCCTCCTGATTTTGCAATGCGGATTTTTGCTTTGAAATGGCATACAGGTAGTCCTCAATTTACAACCACAATTGGGACCGGAACTTATGTCATTAAGTGAGGCGGTCATTAAGTGAGACACGCCCAATTTTACAGCCTTTTTGCCACGGTCGTTAAGCGAATCACCACGGTCATTAAGTGAATCACATGGTCATTAAGCAAATTCGGCTTCCCCCATGGACTGGGAAGGTCATAAATAGCGATCACGTGACCCTGGGACACTGCAACCTTCATAAATACATGCCGGTTGCCAAGCGCCTGAATTTTGATCAAGTGACTGCGGGGACGCTGTGTCAGTCATAAGTGCGAGGAACGATCATAAGTCGCTTTTTTCAGCGCCGCCGTAACTTTGAAAGGTCACTAAATGAATGGTCGTAAGTCGAGGACTACCTGTTTCATTAGAGACCCAGGCCTACAAAATATTGACATTGGGCAAACCGTGTTGGAAAAAAGGGAATTTTTTCTGCCTTTAAATGCACGGTGGATGTGGCAGGGGAGAACAAACACAGGAATGAAAATTTGCAAGCAAGGAAAACATAGTTGAAAGGCTTTATCCTCGCTAACCTGCCTTCTTTTTATTAAGATGATGCTTGGCATTGTGACTAGCTTCCATGCAGATTCCACCTTTCCTCCAGGTGTTCAAGGCATACATAATAATCCCTCCTGCAGTTTTTCTCACCACAACAACCCTGTGAGGTGGGTTGGGCTGAGGGGAGAGGGTCTAGAACCCAGGTCTCCAGCTTCTAATCCAGCCCCTTAACCACTACCCCACGCTGCCTTTCTCAGCCCTGCCCTTCCATCCAAAATTTGAGACTGCCCCGAGCGCAGTGTTTTTCAAATTGGGTGACTTTAAGAGGTCTGCTCTTTGGCCCCCATGCAAATTCCTAACACAATCTAAATCCAGGTTTTTAGGGGTCCACGGATAGATTTCAGGGGGTCTGTGAATTTGGAGAGGAAAACAAACATCACAACTTTATTTTTCCCCTGACCTCCAAGTGAAATGGCTTATCTCGGTATCGATTTAACGGATGAATAAAGACGCCGGTAAATTACTTGATTACATGGGTGTTATTTTTTTTAATCTCTTGATAACTGTAGTTGGGCATAATCGCTTCCCTTTGCAATACAATCTAGATCTATGGATTTGGTTATACCTGAAATGGTCTTAAGGCTTCATTGTTTTCACTGTTATGGCTTTTATTTGAGGTATTTAAGCACATGGTTCTCAGAAGGGGATCTGTCAATTCTTCCCAAATCTCAAAGGGATCCAGGGCACTCAGATCCCCTGGTTTAGATCCAGGTAATATCAGTTTATTTCTCCTTCAGTTAAGCTTTTATTTCTTATGCTTTGGCAGCCTGGACAGACGGCTCAACCTCACCATCTCGGACTTTACCTCCTCCAGCGAAATTCCACCCTGAGTTTTGAATCTCAACCTGTTTCCTGGTGTTGATTGCCAGCAGCCAAAAGAATAACCCAAACTTAGTTCCTGAGCTACCACAAATAAGCGCCCAAATAAATGAGAAATTAATTGTCCAGAATGACTTCCCGGCTAATTTGGGAACGTTGGAGCGAATGCAGTGCATCAAGCTTTTAGAGATATCTTTAGCAGCGTGTAGGAAGGAAAGTCTTCCTTTTTTTCCTTTTTTATTTTTATTTTACAGCTTCTGGTATGAAGCCCAGGCAAAATAACACTTATGGCTCTCTAGTTTGAGTGTGCAAAGAAAGAAGACAAAAAGGCTCATTCATAGCTTTGTGTTATTGTGCGGGCTATCTCTCCCGCTCGATGCAAAATTGGTCCGGATAAAACGTTGGCGTTGCTGAAGCAGAAAATCCTGAACCCGGACATCCAAAAACATCGGCCAAATTTTTCACACCTTCTCGATTGAGAACGGTCCTTGTCTCATCCCGAGATATTCTTCTCATATCCTCCATGCCCCATATAAAGGGGCATTTATTTACATTGGCGTGATGGGATGCCCGATATGGTCAGTAAATATCACCACATTAGCAGGATCACTTTTGCACGGTGAATCTATGGCATGTGCGTTGTGTGGCATGAGCCCCTACATCACATCTGGTTCCTCGATTTTATGGAACCATGTATTAATCATGTCCTTCTCTGCAGCGTGGTGGCTCAGTGGGTAAGACGCCAGGCTTGTCGATCGGAAGATCGCAAGTTCGGAGGTTCGAGACCCGAGTGCCGCGTGACGGAGGGAGCTCCCGCACGCGCCCCAGCTCTTGCCAACCTAGCAATTCGAAAGCATGCAAATGCAAGTAGATGAATAGGTACCACTTCCGTGGGATGGTAACAGCGTTCCGCGTGTGTCATGCCGGCCACATGACCGCGGAAGCGTCTTCGGACAACGCTGGCTCTTCGGCTAACAAACGGAGATGAGCACCGGCCCCTAGAGTCAGACACAACTGCACAAATGTGCGGGGGGAACCTTTACCTTTTTCTCTGCAGCAGCTCCCGCCCTTTGGAACATTCTTCCCCCAGAAGTTAGGGTGGCCCCCACTCTCCTGGACTTCAGAAAAAAACTAAAGACCTGGTTCTGTCACCAGGCTTGGAGTGGGGAGGGGAATAGCCATTCTTGGGGTTGGCTGGTTTCTTAGATCTGCCCTGGACTGGTCTTACCTGTTTATGGGATGAAGTACAACTGCCATTGTATTGTCGAAGGCTTTCACGGCCGGAGTTCGATGGCTGTTGTGGGTCTTCCGAGCTGTGTGGCCGTGTTCTGGAAGTTGTGGTTCCTAACGTTTCGCCAGCATCTGTGGCCAGGATCTTCAGAGGGCAGGAGCTGTGCTCTGAAGATGCTGGCCACAGATGCTGGCGAAACGTTAGGAACCACAACTTCCAGAACACGGCCACACAGCCCGGAAGACCCACAACAGCCAACAACTGCCATTACTTGGATTTGATTGTAATTTATATTTTTATTGATCATTGATATGCATGACTTTTATTGAATTTTAAATGTTTTATTGTGAACCGCCCAGGGTCCCTCCTTGCAAGGGAGATGGGCGGTAATATAAATATGTTGAATGAATGAATGAATGAATGAATGAATGAATGAATGAATGAATGAATGATCAGTGCTCCCCCAATCACAATCAGGAATTATAGATTTGTCGCTGCAAGATCTCTGCACAGAAACGTCTAAGAAGGTGGCGAAATTTTCAGCTTCAGCTCTGACCATTAGGAACCAGGAGGTTTACTCTACAACAGCTTCACACTTTCACACCTGTTGGTCAAGGCTTTTCCACCCATCCCTGTACAGGATCTGGACCCTCCCACAACTTTCTTGATCCTCTGCTGAGTTTGACCCACGTTGTATTATCTTTTGCTGTGCGCTGAATGCTGCGGCTTGTATGTTGTTCACTCCTCTCTAATTACTGCATGATTTCACTGATTTTTTAAAAAATTCTTTGGTCTTAACGGCTGCCGATGAAATCCATAAACAGAAATTGCATTGTGACCTAATGCCATGCTAGGCTAAGTTCCTAACATTTGGAATCTCAGTCTGTTTCCAGAGCTGATTGCCAGAAACAAAATCATTTTTCGGGCGGCCGCGGAGAAGCAACCAAACAAATGAGAAACGAATTGTCGTCGAAAATGAATTCTTTGCTTGGAAGCGGAAAGATGTCAGCTTTGGGGATAATTTGGGAACCGGGCAATGGCGGTTTGCCGTCACGCACAGACCTAAATACTCTTCCCAATGTTGCTCTGATTCCTGCTGGGAAAATAGGATATATGACACCGAGGCGTCTTCTTAAATCGGTAAGTTTCTCCCTGTATCAGCCAAGAGGCCAGAGATTAGGGATGTAATTGAGCGGAAGATGCATCGGAGGAAAAGCTTAAACTGCGCGGCTGGCAATTCTTTCCTATGCTGGTTATTTTGGAGAGGGGCGTGTGTGTGGGTGTCTTTATGCTCCATCCTTTCAGTTAACCCTTCCCAGGCGAGCAAAAAAAAAAAAGCCACTGGATCAGAGCACAGCTAGGTGGCAATGAGATGACCCAGCTATGAAGAGAGCAGAACTCCTCTCTCGGAGAAAGCTAGAGGCAAAGATGCCGCCTTAAAGGGAGATGCGAGGTGTGCCAGCGTTGGTCCAGGGAGGGGCAGAATCAGAACCGGGCTGAGTGGGGGGGACCCCCCTGCCCTCAACAGCAAAGTGGGGTTGCTCTTAAGAAGTTAGCAGGGTCCAGACAGGCTGAGAATGATTCCGTCACCAGCATCCATCATGTACAAAGCCAAGGAGCGAGGACTTCTTTTGCATCACAGATATTTTTTTGTTTTTCCGTTGGCGCCTTCCGAGGTTCCCCAACGTGGGAGCCCACAACGCAGGGGCCCTTCCAGAGAGGAGAAGAAAAAGGGTTCAGTCTCTGGGGCGTGGTTTCCGAAGGGTTTGAAGAGCTCTAGGAACAAAAGCAGGGGTGAGAGGGCGTCGGCGAGAAGAGAAGACGAATTGTGGAGCTGAAGATCAGGGTTTGAGGAGGCGACCTTTTAGCAGGGGAATTCTGGGGTGCTGGCAGAACCCTGCCGTGGTACAACATGAACCAAATTCTATGCTGATTCTAGATTTTCTCTGGCATACGAGCTGTGCTCAAGGAAGTCGTTCCTCTAAACACTTTCCCGAAAAAGAGAGGATCTTGGCTGCCGTTTCAGATAAGGGAAAAATCCTATTTGCCACGTCAGAGTGCGGCATGCCCATCTCTAGACAGTACAATATTTGGGTCAGACGTTGCCGTCTTCGCCTGTTCAAACGTCCCCTGCTTTCAAAGAAACCCGCCCTGCTCTTCCTTTTCAGATGTGCGTTGGAGCAAGCGTGTTAACCCTGCTGGGCCTTGCTGACGCTTCGCGCATATTGAAGCACAAATGTGTTCACAGGAGGAGGCCGCTGCTGGCCGAATCCGCAAAATGGTGCGGCGGCGTGCAAAGCGATTTGTGCAATAAAACTCCCCAGCCTGTACTTAAAATTCAGGAAATCATAATATTTAACCAAGGGAGGCACCACAAGTACGTAGAGCTAATCTACCCCGTTTTCTGGGATGTTGAATGTATTGGGACTTCTGATTAGGAACTGCGTCATTCGCGTGCAGGGAATATTATCCTGATATATTGGCGGGGATGTGAACCAAACCGCTGAGTGGGTGGCTTTAGCCGAACGGATCGAGAAACAGAAATAAGGACAAATTAAAACAATTATGTCAAATGAGTACTAAGAATAACAAACTCCTGAGTTTGGGTAATTAGAGCTTATTGAAGAAAGTTAAACTTCATTATCTCAATTTAGCTTGCCTGTGAATAGCTTGATTATGAATGAGGAGTAAGGATGGATGAGAAATTTGAAGACTCCATATCTGTTCAGGGAATATCTTCCTGTCTGATCCCTCCCAAGTGTGTTGGGGGATCCGGAACGCATAGAGGAGTTGAAATTGACACTTTTCAGAATTACACCGGCAAAATGGGGTTTTATTGAAGAACTATGTGTAAAAGCAATGGGTAAAGCAACGTTTCAACGTTTGTGCGAAAAAGAATTGCCGCACAAACAACTGGTGCAAAAAGAAACGTCCCAAACACTTCTTGCAAAAACGGCAAAACCTTGGAAACGCTCCCCCGCGTTCACTTCTTTGCACCAAACCCTTTTGCCCGAAAAGAATTTGCGATGGGAAGGAGCGGAGAGGAAGATGGAGGAGTTTTGCCCCGAGAGGCCGAGTTTTCCTTGTCTTCTTCGCATCCTCCTCTGAAATTTGTTTCCATTTATCAACTCCGCTGGGCGCCGCTCCAGAGAGATGTTTCCTGCTATTCTAAAGCTCCTTTTTGTCCTTGCTCGGCATGGGGGGGGGAGTCGAAGAGGGATCTCCCCCCCCCCAGGAAAAGAGGAAAGCGAGTTATTATTTTTCTCTCCTTCTCATCTGACAGCCAGGCCTGGCCTTGAACATCTAACCCTAACCCACGGCTTCTCTTTCATGGTTTAAAGAGAATAGGAAAGCAAGGGTTGTGTTCCTTGCATTGGGAGCCAGCTTTGCTGTTTGCTTAGATCTCACCCGGAGATTTTTCTAACTGCCGGGGAACAAAGACTTTAAGTATTTCTCTGCCATCTTTGCATTATTTTCCTCTTTTATTTTTTTTTTCCCCTTTTCGGTGGGCAGAGTCTGTCTTGCTGCTGGAGAACACAGAAGAGATGCGAGACATGGCCTGGATTTTTTGAGGGACCTCTAATGCAAAGCCAAGGGAAGCCACAAATTAGGGATATGCTGCCCTTAAAATAGTGATTGATTGATTGATTGATTGATTATGTGCCATCAAGTTGGTGTTAACTCCTAGCGATCACATAGTTAGATTTTCTCCATGACGATCTGTCCCCAACCTGGTCCTTCAGGTCTTCCAATGGTGCCCCCATTGCTTCTGTAACTGAATCTATCCATCTTGCTCTTGGTCATCTTCTTCTTCTCTTTCCTTCCACCTTTCCCAGCATCAGAGCCTTCTCCAGGTCTTCTCATCGTGTGTCCGAAGTAGGAACATTTGAGCCTGGTCATTTGTGCCTTGAATGAGAATTCTGGGTTGGTTTGTTCAACGATCCATCGGTTTGTTTTCTTGGCTGTCCATGGTCTTCTCAGGAGTCTCCTCCAACACCCAAGTTCAAAGGCGTCAATGCTCTTCCTCTCCTGCTCCTTCAAAGTCCAACTTTTGCTTCCATGGAGTTCCTGGGAAGACCAGGGCTTGCCAAATTCTGATCTTTGTAGGTAGAGACACATCCCAACATCTGAATATCTTCTCCATGGCCCTCATGGCTGCTCTACCAAGTGCTGGTATTTCTTGACTGTTGGTTCCTTGACTGTTGATGGTTGATCCTAAAAAGCAGAAGCTCTCCACCACTTCGATATCTTCATTGTCAGTTCTAAGGCTGGCTGTTCTACCTGCTGTTGTTAGTTTGGTCTTCTTTATATTTAATTTTGGTTTTTTCACTTTGCTCCTTGACTTCCATCACTAGAGCTTGCAGATCCTTTGCATTTTCGGCTCTCAAGGTGGTGTCATCACCATAGAGCAGGTTATTGATGGTTCCCCCACCAATTTTAAAACCACGCCCATCTTCTTCCAATCCAGCTTCCCTTCATATATGTTCAGCAGAGGGGTTGAATACATAGGGGGAGAGGATATAGCCTTGTCACGCTCCTTTGCTGACCTGGAGGGAGATAATTGGTACTTTGAAATTGTGGGGGGCTTTGAACAGGATTGCTCCCCCTCGCATCTGAGCACGTTCTCTCCTCTTTGCAATGCCCAAGATTGCTCGCCCTAATGAAATGGAGCCTTTGCGCCAGTGCCCATCAGGCGTCAGAATCAAAGAAGTGCCCACATACACACTTATCCGACTTGTCACTAAAAGGGCAGTTGCAGGATCGGTGACAAAATCTCCTGTTAGGCATTGCAGTTGTGACATCCTGGGATCTATGGAAAATGTGTAATTCTCCTAAGGCACCTAACCTGTGCAGAAAACCTAGGAAAATTGAATTTTCCATGAGTCTGCTGTGTTAATGTTGACTGAGGAAGCCAAGGCAGAAAATGTGTGGATGGAAAAACGAGGAACTGAATTTCTCCTTTTTCTTTCCCCTCTCCTATAAAAGATCAGCCTCTCTGTTCCAATTGGGGAATTTAACTCATATCAAAATGATTAACTCAAATTTAACTCAAATTCCCGTCTCCCGTCCCTCTGCCTCGTTCGATTTGACAGAATGCCAGAAAAATCCCCGAATGGCTGATCATTCTGGAGCATTGGCTGTCCACTGTGCTCATCGAAAGGAGAAAAAGGGAATCGCATTTCAAAAGGAATAAATTCTGAGTGAGCTTGGAATAAATCTAGCCAAAGTGGGGCTTTCTGATCAGGAGGAAAGTGAGCTGATTAATTTGATAGAATTATTAGAATTAGAACAAGGAATTATTTGAGAGGAGAGAGGCCTGTAAAATATCTAGCATCTCAAACTCTTCCTCTTATTAAAAGTTTCACCCCTCCCCCGCGGCCCAGTAGAATTAATCACATAACTTTCCCATTATAATGAAGGTTTCACTCTGTTAATAACTAGTGTAGAAGAAGGTGGATGGATATCCCACGAGTGAAGCTCTTAATTGCTTAATTACTAAGCGGTCGTTCAGCAAAAGCCAGCAGAATTGATAACTTGCCCAGACCCGAGTCAATTAATTGATTATATTCTGATACATTTGCAAGGAGATAAAGTAATTGCTCTGGATGAAAGAAGATACAAGGCCCACGTGGTCTGAATTATGGCTCTTGAGGCTGTCGAGCCTGGAGACAGAGAATGCAGTGAAAAAGTTGCATTATTTTTATTATTATTATTATTATTTTGGAAGAAGGAAAGAAAAGCCTGTTCAGGTTGCAGGGATTGAAAATGGCTGGGTTCATGCGTTGAGCTAAGCCATGGTTTGCCTAAACCATGGCTTTCTTGATAAGCCAGACTGCTGGAGTGCACCCAACATGCTGAGTCATAAATCATGGTTTATACAAACCAGAAGGGTTGAGTTCAGCCGTCACAAAAGAGAACCAGCCACATGATGGCCTCGTAGTGTGATGAGTGCAACTTGTACAACTACAGCTTGTGCGGAAGGGAACGGCAACATTTTGTATTTATTTTGCGTGCCGGCCAGCTGACCAAACCCTCCGTAATGGTCTGCGGGAATGACCTTGGGAGACAGGAGGAAGAGCCGCAGACTAGACAGCGGTCGGATAAGAGGCAGCTGAGCCCACAGAAGGAAAAGGGGTGTGCGAAGCATCTCAGAAGGAGTCCGGAGAGTAAAAGGAGAGGAGGGGAGAAATACTTTCAGACTTGCAAGATTCTGTTAATGTAACCTTACAATAAAGATACTCATAATTTGTGCTTTTTGGCTGGCCTACCTCGAAGGGCTGACACCCTCTTTCTCCAAGCAGTCCCTCTGAGCCTACCCAGATTTCTGAAGCCGCTTTGGGACCCCCCAAAGATTTTGCTGGCGTCTACAAATGTTCATATTCTCCTAAGACTAGAATGATGCCCACCAATCTGGCTAGGATGTTCTTTAGTGCCTGGCCTTTGTATAAATGAATGCTTAGAGCAGGGCTTTCCAAACTTTTGCCGTTGGTGACACACGCAAAACCTCGAAAGCGCCGCCGCCACAGCACGCAAAACCCCGGAAGCGGCGGCGGCGGTGCTTCCGGGTTGCCGCTGCCGCTGCGCTTTTCGGGGTTTTGTTCGCAGTGGCGACAGTGCGCCATCAGCGCTTCCGGGTTGTCGGACGACACACCTGGGGCCCCCAGGCGACACAGTACTGTGTCGCAGCACACAGTTTGGAAAGCCCTGGCTTAGAGAATGCAAAGCTTGTTTATTTACCTGGATAGACCTCTCTGCCTTGCCTCCCCTTTTTTTCTCGGAAAAGTGCACCATTGCTCACTTTCACAAGAAAAGGAAACCGAAGGGAAAAAAGCTGGAAGGGGGAACGCATAGTCTTTGGCGCACCCTGCTGACCAACGCTTTGCAAGACCGTTTAAGCGCTGCCAATGTGGTGTTTTCGATTCAAGGGGGGGGGGAAGGCGTTGCTGCCAGCCCGCCTTTGTCGGCTTTCCAAGGCAGGCCGTGATCCCTTTTGCAAATGACGCAACCCAAAATGTTGGGGGGACTCGGAGGGCCACGGCAGCGAAGGATACAAGGCCCCCCTATCCCATCAGAAATGGGGAGATTTTGCCTGTTGCTAAAGGGGTGTGATTGCAATTGCTTAAAGCTGACTTGAAAAGGAATTATATCTCTGCGGAGCAACATAGATGACAATAACAGATTCTCTGTTATTGTTATTGTTATTGTTATTGTTATTGTTATTGTTATTGTTATTGTTATTGTTATTGTTATTGTTATTGTTATTGTTATTGTTATTGTTATTGTTGAACACCAACTATCAGTCAGAAGACACGATGAAAACTCCTTAATCTCACAACACATGGACAAACTCAACAATACTTTCAACTGGGAAACTCTGAGCATCTTAAATCAAGCCAAATCCAAAAACGCTGGAGAATTCCTGGAAGCTTGGCACTCAGACAAGCAGCCATGAACAGACACATAGAGGTAAACAACATTTACACACCATTCATAAGAGACAATAGAAAAGCCAGAAGACCAGAACACCTCCTGGCCAGCAATCAACACCCAGATATGCAAAGATTAACACCAGGGGAACAATCAAACAGCACAATATACTCTAATCAAGGAACTATTAACTCAGTCAATCAACCAGGCAGCAAACAACAGCCCAATCAAGGAACTCCAAAGGGGAGAACAACACCCCCACCAACACAAGCAGGACAAGCCAGGGTATATAAGCAGAGAGCAAGTCCCACTCCCTTTTCGCACTGAAGATGTTGCCTAGCCTGGCAATGAAACGTCTGCAAGAAAACAACAAGGCTCAGAGAGCACCAAGGACTCCACAGATTCTCTCTCTCTACCTCACTTCCCGCTCTCACCCCTCCCCCATTATTTCACAGGATGGAAGCTTTTCTTCAGGGATGGGGGAGAAATGGTTTGCTTTGCATTTAAAAGCAAGTTCACAAAATGCAAACTCCCCCTTGCTGACAAAGGCCAACTAGTGGGCGGCAGCTAGCCATCTTTAAAAAAAAAAGTCAGGGTTGAACTGGTTTCTGTGGATGGGAGACCACCAGGAGATCCTAGAGGGTAGACCGGGAAGATAAACACATTCAAGAAGGAAGGCGGGGCAAACCATTTCTGTCCAGAAAAGTAGGTAGATGTGCCCCTGATGTCTCCAGGGATCAACTCAACTTGAAGGACGTTTGCAAATGTTAACGCCTGGCTTTTCGGAGTTCTGCAGTGCATTACTCCAAGTCTTAAAAGCAGGAAAGGAAAGGAAAGTGCTTCCCGAAATGTATGCATTAGGGGAAAAGGCATATAAAGCCAGGCATTGGGAAAAGTTAACGTGCAAAAATGCTTTCGATTGGTGCCGTTTTTAATTCTTTATTTCTTTTAGTGCCTTCAGGTGAGTCTGGATTCCTGGTGACTGCTTGGATACGTCCCTGCAGTTTTCTTGGCAAGGTTTTTCGGAAGTGGCTTGCCCTTGCCTCCTTCCTAGGGCTGAGAGAGAGTGGCTGGCCCAAGGTCACCCGGGTGGGTTTTGTGCCTAAGGCAGGACTAGAACTCGCAGCGTTCCATTTTCCATTTCCATTCTGTCGTTCTAATGTTTAATTTGGGTCCTATACTCTGCGAAGCCTTCCGGAGGCCACCGATCCTTTTAAGATGAAGAGGGATGATTAAGATCGTTCAGAAATGGCAGGCATCAGCAAACATTTGTTGGTTTGTTTGTTTAAAAGGAGAAAGCGGATCACAAATGATGGTGATGTCTTCTATTTTTCGAACTGGTCTGTCAGTGGAATAAATGTATTTGAACTGTTAGTGATGAATAAATATGAGGAGGAGGAGGAGGAGGAGGAGGAGGAGGAGGAGGAGGAGGAGGAGAAGAAGAAGAAGAAGAAGAAGAAGAAGAAGAAGAAGAAGAAGAAGAAGAAGAAGAAGAAGAAGAAGAAGAAGAAGAAGAAGAAATTAATCTAATTTGCATCTTAGAGAAAGCGGATTGCAGATCCAAACTCAGTACACTCCTTCTGCCACCAGGGGGCAGTACAATACCACTGAATTTTGTGATTAAAAGCCAGGCCTTAAGATTGTTAAAAATCTGCACCTGGTGAAAATACTGCCCCCCCCCCTTCTGTACTCAAGGATTCACAATTTGGTGGGGTGCAAATCACAGTTGCACAACTTTTACGGGATCAAGCATGTGCCAGGAAAGGTGAAAGAAGTGAAAATGGGGGAGCTAGGGCAGAAAATGAGAACATGCAGAAGAAACACATTTTTCTTACGGTCATCCCGCCCCAGTCCAATTCCTGGGGTCTAACCACTATGCCACACTGCTTTTCCTAGACACCAGTGGTACCGTTCACAGAAAGACCAGGCAGGGGGTGGACTAGATGGTCTCCCAGAGCCCTTTCACTCTTCCATTCTACCATTGTATGAAATTGCAAGTAAGGAAGTTTTAGATGAATCCAAGGCTGGAGTTAAAATCGCTGGAAGAAACATTAACAATCTCGGATATGCAGATGATACCACTTTGATGGCTGAAAGCGAGGAGGAGATGAGGAGCCTTCCGACGAAGGTGAAAGAAGAAAGTGCAAAAGCTGGGTTGCAGTTAAACCTCAAAAAAACCAAGATTATGGCAACCAGCTTGATTGATAACTGGCAAATAGAGGGAGAAAAAGTGGAGACGGTGACAGACTTTGTATTTCTAGGCGCAAAGATTACTGCAGACGCTGACTGCAGCCAGGAAATCAGAAGATGCCTACTTCTTGGGAGGAGAGCAATGACAAATCTCGATAAAATAGTTAAGAGCAGAGACATCACAAGGACAACAAAGGTCCGCATAGTTAAAGCAATGGTATTCCCCGTAGTAACCTATGGCTGCGAGAGCTGGACCATAAGGAAGGCTGAGCGAGGGAAGATAGATGCTTTTGAACTGTGGTGCTGGAGGAAAATTCCGAGAGTGCCTTGGACTGCAAGAAGATCAAACCAGTCCATACTCCAGGAAATAAAGCCAGACTGCTCACTTGAGGGAATGATTAATGATTAATTAATGATTAAATGATTAATATCAGGCAAAACTGAAGTACTTTGGCCACATAATGAGAAGACAGGATGCCCTGGAGAAGAAGCTGATGCTAGGGAAAGTGGAAGGCAAAAGGAAGAGGGGCCGACCAAGGGCAAGATGGATGGATGATATTCTGGAGGTGATGGACTCGACCGTGGGGGAGCTGGGGGTGGCGACGGCCGACAGGAAGCTCTGGCGTGGGCTGGTCCATGAAGTCACGAAGAGTCGGAAGCGACGGAACGAATAAACAACACAAAAGTTTTAGCTGGACATCAGCTAATGAGAAGAGGCGCTCCACAATGGAAGAGGGGGACGCTCTATCGCTGGAGGTGTTCGAACAGAGGCAGGAGAGACAGATGTTGGGGGTGCCATAGTGGTGGGCACGGAGTGGACTAGATGATCTCCAAGATCCCTTTCCAAACCCTTCATTCTAGGAGTTTCAGGAGAAGTAGTAAGACAATGCCCCCCGCCGAGAATACTGAACGGACCTGGTAGGCAGTCTCGCAAAAAGGCAGCAAAAGAGCACACAAAATGCCCATTTCCCAGATGGGAAAACTTTTTTTATTTTGGAAGCAATATCCTGGGGTGCAGGGGGCTTTTGGGGAAAACAACTGAAGCTGACCCTTTGCTTCTCATTACCACCACCACCACCACCATCATCATTGCTGTTGTTAATATTATCACTACTGTATTATAGGATCACAGAGTTGAAAGGCCCCCGTGAGACCATCTAGTCCAACCCGCCTGCTCAGGGCAGGACTCCAAATTAAAGATCCAAATTAGGCTTGAACACACCCCTTGAAGGGGAGCCCACCACCGCCCTATGTGTTGTTGTTGTTCTTATTCGTAGTATTTAATTATACTGAACTATAGTATAATTAGCAAATATTTATTTATTTATTAATAATTACTGTTCCTAAGTTTTAAAAATCCAGTGGGGGCAAGAGGGGGCAACGGTTAGCCCGCTGATCATCCAAATCACCGAGATGCCTCCCGCTGGTTTAAATCCTCTTTTCCGGGGAGGGGGTCAAAAAAATCAAGATGGCGTCCACCACCACGCAACTGCCCTTGTTCCTGTGTGTCGCGACTTCGATCCCACCGGTTCTGGCCGCCATTTTGACTTTTTTGACCCACCCCCACCCCGCAGGCACCCCTGTTCTTTCCCCGACTTTTTTTGCACAACTTTCTCCGGGCCAGGAGGGGGGCATCCTCGGCTCGGCCTGGATGGCTTATGGCAGAAATTTTCTCTTGCACCCAGTCTCAGACCTGCTTTTGGCAGGTCCCGCGCGATTCGTTGCAGATTCGTTGCAGGAGGCAAACCCACATCCTGGTTGGCGCATCTGCTGATCCACCAGCATTTCCTCTCCCAGCTGCCTGGGACCCGCCCCCTTGTTGCAATTGGGCCAAATCCTACCTGAGGGAGCCAATCCTAACAGACCCTACTCATTGGGGACCACCACCTTGGGGTGCCAGGAATCCACTCCGCCCCACGTTGCGTTGTAAGTCCCCAGAGCCAGCTTTCCAAAGAGCGACGGCATCCTGATGTGAAAGATCAGGTGTCGGGAGAGCGCGGCATTCACCAAGGAGGGTATATTTTTGGCTTTGTCAATAGAGGCGTTGTGTGGCCGGCCTCCGTGGAAGGGGAGCGAGCTCACGAGAGACTAGCCAAGTATGTTTGGAGCAGCAGCTCAGCAGCCCGGGGGGAAGACTCTATTCTGGGTCACTGGAGCGTTGAAGAGGGTCATTTGGGAAAATTCTTCTGCCTTGTCCCGTTTTCCCCCCGCCAAAAAACTTTTTGCTTCCAAAATTTCTTTCCAAGGGAAAAGGGTGGGTTGCCTTTCCTTGCACAGTCCTTTCTCCGGCCCTCTGCAGCCTCCCTGGCTCCCCACACTTCCATTCAATCCATGGGAATTTCATCTATGGGACTTTTTCAGAAAGGGAGGGAGGGCAGCCAGGGAGGATGAAGAGGGATGGGAAGACACAGAACAGAAAAACACAACCGGCATCCTCTCTTCGGCCCTCTGCAGCCTCCCTGGCTTCTCTTGCTTCAATCCATGGGAATTTCTTCTATGGGACTTTTCCAGAGGGGGAAGAGAGCAGCCAGGGAGGCTGCAGCGTGGTGGGAAGATGAGGGGCAGAAAAACACAACCGGCATCAAATCTCCAGCCCTCTGCAGCCTCCCTGGCTTCCCCACTTCCATTCAATCCATGGGAATTTCTTCTATGGGACTTTTTCAGAAAGGGAGGGAGGGCAGCCAGGGAGGATGAAGAGGGATGGGAAGACACAGAACAGAAAAACACAACCGGCATCCTCTCTTCGGCCCTCTGCAGCCTCCCTGGCTTCTCTTGCTTCAATCCATGGGAATTTCTTCTATGGGACTTTTCCAGAGGGGGAAGAGAGCAGCCAGGGAGGCTGGAGAGGGATGGGGAGACACGGAACAGAAAAACACAACCGGCATCCTCTCTCCAGCCCTCTGCAGCCTCCCTGGCTTCTCTCCCTTGCACTCAATCCGAGGGAATTTCTTTGAAGAAATTCAAATCAGGAAGGACACGTGGGACAGAAACACACAATGATCCTCCTTTCTCGATCTATCTCCAGCCTCCCTGGCTTCTCTCCCTTCCATTCAATCCATGGGAATTCCTTCTATGGGACTTTTCCAGAGAGGGAAGAGAGCAGCCAGGGAGGCTGCAGAGTGGTGGGAAGATGAGGGGCAGAAAAACACAACCGGCATCCTCTCTCCAGCCCTCTGCAGCCTCCCTGGCTTCCCCACTTCCATTCAATCCATGGGAATTTCGTCTATGGGACTTTTCAGATCAGGAGGGAAGGGCAGCCAAGGAGGCTGGAGAGGGATGGGAAGACACAGAACAGAAAAACACAACCGGCATCCTCTCTCCAGCCCTCTGCAGCCTCCCTGGCTTCTCTTGCTTCCATTCAATCCAGGGGAATTTCTTCTATGGGACTTTTTCAGAGAGGGAAGAGAGCAGCCAGGGAGGCTGGAAAGGGATAGGAAGACATGGAACAATTCAAACAAATTGAGGGGTTCCCTCTACTGCCTCTGACAAGGACTCCAGCTTAAAAAAAAAGTCACCCCAGACATTTTTAAGCCGCTCAGAAAATAAGTTTTAAAAAACCACACCAAAAACGTAAGTCTTTCCAAAAAACTGGAGGAGTAAAAAGAGGGGGAGTAAAAAAATTACCTAAAATGTATAAATACATAATACATCTACAGGAGCTGGGATTTTATCCCTGCAAAGAGAAAGCCTGACATGTTGGGGAAGATTTATAAAATCTCACACGGAGGTCAGACGCACCAGCCATCAACATTAATAATACTAATATTAATACTACTAATAATAATTTATTAAATTCATATGCCGCCCAACTCCCAGAGATGATTAAAATGGCAACAGAGAATAGTAAGGGTAACAAAAAGGGTAAAAAAAGGAAAGATACTTTAATGCTCAAGAAGAAGCAGAAAATAGAGGATTAAATGGATCCAAAGAGATGCATTTTGCTTTTAATTTTAAAAAATGCAGATACAGAAATAGCATCGTGGCAGCAACCTCTAAAACAGAGCTTTCCAAACTGTGTGTCGCGACACAAAAGTGTGTCGCCACACACAGTCTGGTGTGTCGCCACACAACCCGGAAGCACTGATCATCAGCAGCGCTTCCGGGTTTTCCCACGGCGACACACCAACGGCGGCGCGCAAAAACCCGAAAGCGGCAGCAGCACTTCCGGGTTTTTGCGCGCTGCCACAACGGCAGCTCTTCCGGGTTTTCCTGCGGTGACACACCAACGGCGGTTGGTGTGTCGCCGCGGGAAAACTTTGGAAAGCCCTGCTCTAAAACAATGGACGGCTTAGAGGACGGAGAAAGGTGAGTGATTTCTCTCTCTCAAAATGTAATAGAATTTCAAGCCCACAAATTAAATGAAGATGAAATGAAATGAAAATTCAATTAAAATACAGACAAACTGGGAGGTCCGTAATCACGGCTTTTCTCAACACCGATCACAGGAGAGAATTAGCCAAGAATTAGCTGCTATATGACATGGTAAGAGATTGAAGAAACCAGCTACGTTCTGGGAGATAGATTGATCAGTGATTGTGGACCAGAAATGGGGCCTCCTCAGGCAGGAGCAGTCTATCGTCTTTGCGATAGGAAGCTGGGACGATGAACTGGCGGAGATCAGAGCTGCTGAGAAACCAAGATGGCCGAGGCAGAGAAGATAGTTATAAATCTGAAAAGGCTCGTCAGCCTGAAATCCACCCAAAATCTGAAAATGCTCATTAGCTTATGAGAGTAAAGGAAGAAATTGGAAAACAAAAATAGAGTAAATTTGGGGAGGAAATGTTTAGAGAGAGAAGCGGGCTGGGAAAAGCAGCAATCCAATTGGGAAGGGTGGACGCTGCAACAT
The DNA here is from genome assembly GCA_023362775.1 of Charina bottae. NCBI lineage: Eukaryota > Metazoa > Chordata > Lepidosauria > Squamata > Charinaidae > Charina > Charina bottae. The sequence goes on along the minus strand of JALMGJ010000070.1, from coordinate 420,213 downwards.
TGCACCGCCATCTTGTATTGCAGGTCGTCTCTTTTATTAGCAGATGATCCTGTTTTTTAAGAAAAATCAGATTATTTCTACCAGAATGGCCTGTGTCCTTCCTTCCCAGGCATTGGGGCTGACCCGGCTTGGAAAAGGGGAGTGCCAAGGTCTTGCCCGTCCTCATTTTCAAGGGGTCAGATCAGGATTCGGGAAAGGTCTTCCCCCCAGTGAGAAAGGAGCCGAAAATTGGGGGTTTGCGAAGGGCCCCGCCGGATTCCAGCGTCCTGGCCAAGCTCTTGCGAATGTTCGGAACGAGTTAACGAGTCTGGGATAGGAACCAGGAAATGATAAGAAAAATGCAAGCGGGATCACGTCAAGATGGGTGCAGGGCCGCTAATCAGACCAAGATGTCTGGGAAAGCTCCCCGGCTAATTCAAAGCAGCCCGGAATTGTTTTAACTTCCCGGCAAAGCTGGCTTGAGGACGGAGAAGGCAGCCAATGAAGATCTGTTTGCAGCTTCGCCCATCCTCTTAGGACCCGCAACGTTGCGTTCCTCCAAGCCCGCTTTGGGACACCTCTCGCCGCAAACACGTGGATTTCGGGGGGGGGGATTTGCAAGGGGGAGATTAGGGGGGGAAAACATGCCAAGTTTGCAAAGTGGTCCTCGAGCCCCACCTGTTTCCCCTGGGTCCCACCCATTTTGGTCAAGCCTGTTTGCACTTCGAGGCACCCCCTAACCTCGATCTGAAAACCTGCCCCTAAGCGAGGTTCGTCTCTGAATCCCAGAGGGGGCGGGGTTCTATGGGATGTGTGGACTCAGCCAGCGGGGTCTCTGGGTGCAAGAGGCGAAGCAGCCAGAAGTCCTGTGAAGGGCGACGATCCTCCGCTTTGATTCTCTTCGATGGGTACCACAGCTTTGAGCCCCACGGAGAAGTTCACAGCTCGGTGGGGCCCCCCAGGCCGATTTAGCTCAACAACCCCCTTTGCGGCCAGCGTGGGGGGCCTTTGGGTTGTGAATCTGCAGCGCCTTCGGCTGGGATCTGCTGGGTTTCGCCTCCTTCTAGGAATCGGGGCTGCCCACTTGGCCGACTTGTTCTGCACCATGAGTCAGCCGGCGCAATCCGGCTCCCTTGGCACATGGGTGGGAATGGATGAGGAAACGTGAGTGCATTGACATCCTTGGCTTGAGTGAAGGCCCTTCCCATCAGCTGATGATCCGCGCCGAGCCTCGCATGACTCAGAAGTGGTTTTCGGCCATGTTTTTACCCGTCGCCCGGGGCCTTGGGAGACGTTCCTCAAGGCCAGGAGCGTGGAAACACGTCTGGATGTTTCGCTCAAAAGTCTCCAGAGCAAAGATGTTCCAGGAGATTACGTCGCTCCCTCCAGAGATTCATTGACCCACATTGCCCAGCTCCCTGAATCCACTGACTTTCGATTTTTCTCTCTGCCCTTCCATCGCTGAGCCCTGACAATAAAATCAGAGACGGGAGGAAAAAAATCCCAACCATCTTTTCCTCTTGGTATTCGATGGTGGGTAATCCCTGCGTGTTTCCATTCCACCAACACCAAATGGCCACGTCAGGTGGCTAATAATAATAATATTAATAATAATATATTAAGCTTGTACGCCGGCCAACTCTCAACACACTGGGCGGCTCACAACAATTAAACGAGACAACGTGAACCAAACGGGGGCTCCCTTTGCACAACAAAGATCTGGTTGAGACCTGCATTATAACATTTGGGAAAATTCAAAGGACACTTTATGGGAGCGGGGCAGACGGAGACGCTTCACTTCATCCTGCCAACCCCTTTCAAAGCCAGTTCTTCCTCCCCTGTCTTTACGATATTATCCTATTATCCGAGGCAGGGTCTGAATTCAAATGTGGAGGAAAAGGTGGTTTGGTTTCCCCCACCCTCCGCTCCTTAAAAAGACAGTGAGATGTTTCTGCTGTTCTTTATTAAGCCCATCTAAATAATAAAAACCCCATCTAACTGTCCACAAAGCCACCCCACAGCAGCTCTGAAACAGCTTTATCCACTTAATCAAACCCTGCCGCCGCCGCCACCACCCCCAGATTGTGCCTGTTTTATTGGACTATGAAGCTGAGCTCAGGAACAGATGAAGCAGTTCGTGTCAGTTTTTCTCAGAGAATTGGGTCTTCTCCAAAGACAGTGCTGGATAATAAGGAGCTTCAAGGGCCAAGGGTCAGACGATCCTTATCTTCGGGCCATCGTCTGACTCCAGATCCAGGTCCAAAAGTCTGCCCCGTCTTCTCCCCACTTCTCTTGCCACCTCCTTTCTGACATCGTCCACCCTCGTCTTTTGGGCTCCGCGGGTCCGAGCTTGAGGCCGCCAGAAGGAGGGAGAACCCGGGGCGGCAAGTACAGCTGAGATGCGGGCAAAGAAGCCGCCGTCCCTGGGGAGGTGGCGGCCCGGATGGAAGACCTCGGACAGGGAGACCACCTGCCCTGTTGACCCTCAATGGGGGGGGGCTTTTAAGGGAGGGACTGAGTTGCAGAAGGAGGGAGCTGGCTCTGGCGGAAGACAGGGCAGCAGAGAGGGACGCGCGCGGGCCACGGGAGGCCTGTCCGAGGAACCGCTTCTGATCTCCAAGGAATTTGATAGTCCAGGGTCAGCCACGCCTCTGGGGTGGGCGGGGGGAACCTCCACGTCAAGGTTTATCGGCACAGGATGTTCTTCCCCAGGTGTGAAGGGTGAGTGAGGAGTTCACTCCCTCTCCCTACTTTATTTAGAGTCAAAGGCCTTCAAGTGAGAGGAGGAGGAGGAGGAGAGGAAGAAGAAGAGGAGGAGGAGGAGGAGGAGAGGAGGAGGAGGAGAAGAGGAAGAAGAAAAGGAGGAGGAGGAGAAGAGGAAGAAGAAGAGGAGGAGGAGGAAAGAAGAGGAGGAGGAGGAGGAAAGAAGAAGAGGAGGAGGAGGAGGAGGAAAGAAGAGGAGGAGGAGGAGGAGGAGGAGGAGGAAAGAAGAAGAGGAGGAGGAGGAAAGAAGAGGAGGAGGAGGAGAAGAGGAAGAAGAAGAAGAGGAGGAGGAGAAGAGGAAGAAGAAGAGGAGGAGGAGGAAAGAAGAGGAGGAGGAGGAGGAAAGAAGAAGATGAGGAGGAGGAGGAGGAAAGAAGAGGAGGAGGAGGAGGAGGAGGAGGAGGAGGAGGAGGAGGAGGAGGAAAGAAGAAGAGGAGGAGGAGGAAAGAAGAGGAGGAGGAGGAGGAAAGAAGAGGAGGAGGAGGAGGAGGAGGAGAAGAAGGAGGAGGAGGAAGAGGAGGAGGAGGAGGAGGAAAGAAGGAGGAGGAGGAAGAGGAGGAGGAGGAGGAGGAAAGAAGGGGAGGAGGAGGAGGAGGAAAGAAGAAGGAGGAGGAGGAGAGAAGAAGAGGAGGAGGAAGAGGAGGAGGAGGTGGAAAGAAAAGAAGAAGAGGAGGAGGAAAGAAGAAGAGGAGGAGGAGGAGGAGGAAAGAAGAGGAGGAGGAGGAGGAAAGAAGAGGAGGAGGAGGAGGAAAGAAGAAGGAGGAGGAGGAAGAGGAGGAGGAGGAGGAGGAAAGAAGAGGAGGAGGAGGAGGAGGAAAGAAGAAGGAGGAGGAGGAGGAGGAAAGAAGAAGGAGGAGGAGGAGGAGGAGGAAAGAAGAGGAGGAGGAGGAGGAGGAAAGAAGAGGAGGCGGAGGAGGAGGAGGAGAGAAGAAGGAGGAGGAGGAAGAGGAGGAGGAGGAGGAAAGAAGAAGGAGGAGGAGGAAGAGGAGGAGGAGGAGGAGGAAAGAAGAGGAGGAGGAGGAGGAGGAAAGAAGAAGGAGGAGGAGGAGGAGGAAAGAAGAAGGAGGAGGAGGAGGAGGAGGAAAGAAGAGGAGGAGGAGGAGGAAAGAAGAGGAGGAGGAGGAGGAGGAGAGAAGAAGGAGGAGGAGGAAGAGGAGGAGGAGGAGGAAAGAAGAAGGAGGAGGAGGAAGAGGAGGAGGAGGAGGAGGTGGAAAGAAAAGAAGAAGAGGAGGAAGAGGAGGAAAGAAGAAGAGGAGGAGGAAGAGGAGGAGGAGGAAAGAAAAGAAAAGAAAAAGAGGAGGAGGAGGAGGAAAGAAGAAGAGGAGGAGGAAGAGGAGGAGGAGGAAGAGGAGGAGGAGGTGGAAAGAAAAGAAAAAGAGAGGAGGAGGAGGAGGAAGAAGAGGAGGAGGAGGAGGAGAGGAAGAAGAAGAGGAGGAGGAGGAGGAGGAGGAAAGAAGAAGAGGAAGAGGAGGAGGAGGTGGAAAGAAAAGAAGAAGAGGAGGAGGAGGAGGAGAGGAAGAAGAAGAGGAGTAGGAGAGGAAGAAGAAGAGGAGGAGGAGAGGAAGAAGAAGAGGAGGAGGAGGAGGAGGAGGAAAGAAGAAGATGAAGAGGAGGAGGAGGTGGAAAGAAATGAAGAGGAGGAGGAGGAGGAGGAAAGAAGAAGAGGAGAGGAGGAGGAGGTGGAAAGAAAAGAAGAAGAGGAGGAGGAGGAGGAGAGGAAGAAGAAGAGGAGGAGGAGAGGAAGAAGAGGAGGAGGAGGAGGAGGAAAGAAGAAGAGGAAGAGGAGGAGGAGGTGGAAAGAAAAGAAGAAGAGGAGGAGGAGAGGAAGAAGAGGAGGAGGAGAGGAAGAAGAAGAGGAGGAGGAGGAAAGAAGAAGAGGAAGAGGAGGAGGAGGTGGAAAGAAAAGAAGAAGAGGAGGAGGAGAGGAAGAAGAAGAGGAGGAGGAGGAGAGGAAGAAGAGGAGGAGGAGGAGGAGGAGGAAAGAAGAAGAGGAAGAGGAGGAGGAGAGGAAGAAGAAGAGGAGGAGGAGAGGAAGAAGAAGAGGAGGAGGAGAGGAAGAAGAGGAGGAGGAGGAGGAGAGGAAGAAGAAGAGGAGGAGGAGGAAAGAAGAAGAGGAGGAGGAAGAGGAGGAGGAGGTGGAAAGAAAAGAAGAAGAGGAGGAGGAGAGGAAGAAGAAGAGGGGGAGGAGAGGAAGAAGAGGAGGAGGAGAGGAAGAAGAAGAGGAGGAGGAGGAAAGAAGAAGAGGAGGAGGAAGAGGAGGAGGAGGTGGAAAGAAAAGAAAAAGAGGAGGAGGAGAGGAAGAAGAAGAGGAGGAGGAGGAGAGGAAGAAGAAGAGGAGGAGGAGGAGAGGAAGAAGAAGAAGAGGAGGAGGAGGAGGAAAGAAGAAGAGGAAGAGGAGGAGGAGGTGGAAAGAAAAGAAGAGGAGGAGGAGGAGGAGGAGGAGGAAAGAAGAAGAGGAGGAGGAGGAAGAGGCTGAGGAAGAAGAGGAGGAAGAAGGAAGAGAGGAGAGGAGGAAGGAGGAAGAAAATGAGGAGGAAGAAGAAGAAAGAAGCAAAGAAGAAGGGTAAGAAGGGTAAGAAGCAAAGGAGAAGAGGGAGGTGGAAATCTCTTGCATGAATTTTAAAGACAGGCAAGGGCAGAACAGGCACTGCATGGATTAAGACTTCACTTACAGAAGTGGAGAACCGTTCTGATTAATTGGCAAATTCAAGATGGAAACTAACCTAAACAGAGCTTTTCTGGACAGGTGGATTATTGGTGCGCTTTTACAACGGGGGGGGCACCCCCGTAAGTCTCCAGGCTGGCAGCCCCCCGTTTTCATATTTCAGCAGAGTGGAGCACGCGTGCTAAAGCCCCCGCTGGTCATTGGTTCCAATGCTGGTTACTTCGGTTATGTTACAAATGCAGGAACTTGGACATTGGGGGAGCAAAGGCTCCCCCGGGCTGGCAGCGTCACGAAGGGAGGCAGGCGTGATGCCGACCCCCAGCCCGCGTTTGGGGAAAGGAACAAGAGTGATTTATAAAAATAATAAAGGCGGGATAAAAAAAATATAATCAATCAATCAATCAATCAATCAACAGGCTGCGGACTTTTAAAATGCATTTCTCTTTTACAGTGCTCTGAAATGTTCCGAGCTGGGAAAAGAACATGAAAACTAGGAAACGTGCTTTACTGATGTTGAGATGAATGGAAGTGTGAGACGCCAGTGGCTGGAGAAGTGATGCTTCAATGCATTCTCGCCCTGGGCAGAGGGATGGACTAGATGGTCTCTGGGTTCCCCACCAACCTTACATATTATAATACTATGAAAGAAAACACACACACACACACACGTCCCCTTCTAAGTCAAGCATCAATGCTAGGCTGCTGTCACTCTTGGTCCATCGAAGTAACGCCAACTTCTAAAACAGTGTTTCTCAACCTTGGCCACTTTCAGATGGGTGGACTTCAACTCCCAGAATTCCCCAGCCAGCATGCTTTGCTACAATCATTCTATTCCCATCTCTTATAGAAAAGCAGGAATCTAGAAAGCTGCTGTGTACTGATTACCTGGAACTGTTTCCATTTCAGCTAAGAATAATGCTGGAGCTTGCTTTTTTCCTCCTCCCTCCCATCCTCTCTTCCTTAAGTGTTGTGACTCTCGGACTGTAAGCTGGCTGGGGAATTCTGGGAGTTGAAGTCCACCCATCTGAAAGTGGCCAAGGTTGAGAAACACTGTCCTAACAAGAAACAACTCAGAATCCGAACAAGCAAAGAAAAAAAAAAGTCAGCTTGAAGGCTGGATGTGCATCACTCAGCCAAAATCGGCAATTAATTGGCACTTTCCAGCCACATTTTCTTCTTGCTGAACCCTCATCTTCAGTGTTCGTTACAGCAGGGTTTACAGACATATACTGCTCAAAAAAATAAAGGGAACACTGAAATAAGACATCCTAGATCTGAATGAATGAAATATTCATATTAATTACTTTTTTCATTACATAGTTGAATGTGCTGACAACAAAATCACACAAAAAGCAATGGAAATCAAACGTAAGCAACCCCTGGAGGTCTGGATGTGGAGTTACACTCAAAAATTAAAGTGGAAAAGAACACTACAGGCTGATCCAACGTTGATGTAATGTCCTTAAAACAAGTCAAAATGAGGCTCAGTAGTGTGTGTGGCCTCCACGTGCCTGTATGACCTTCCTACAACGCCTGGGCATGCTCCTGATGAGGTGGCGGATGGTCTCCTGAGGGATCTCCTCCCACACCTGGACTAAAGCATCCCCCAACTCCTGGACAGTCTGTGGTGCAACGTGGCGTTGGTGGATGGAGCGAGACATGATGTCCCAGATGTGCTCAATTGGATTCAGGTCTGGGGAACGGGCGGGCCAGTCCATAGCATCAATGCCTTCGTCTTGCAGGAACTGCCGGCACACTCCACCCACATGAAGTCTAGCATTGTCTTGCATTAGGAGGAACCCAGGGCCAACCGCACCAGCATATGGTCTCACAAGGGGTCTGAGGATCTCATCTCGGTACCTAATGGCAGTCAGGCTACCTCTGGCGAGCACATGGAGGGCTGTGCGGACCCCTAAAGAAATGCCACCCCACACCATTACTGACCCACTGCCAAACCGGTCATGCTGGAGGATGTTGCAGGCAGCAGAACGTTCTCCACGGCGTCTCCAGACCCGGTCACGTCTGTCACATGTGCTCAGTGTGAACCTGCTTTCATCTGTGAAGAGCACAGGGCGCCAGTGGCGAAGTTGCCAATCTTGTGTTCTCTGGCAAATGCCAAACGTCCTGCACGGTGTTGGGCTGTAAGCACAACCCCCACCTGTGGACGTCGGGCCCTCATACCACCCTCATGGAGTCTGTTTCTGACCGTTTGAGCAGCCACACACACATTTGTGGCCCACTGGAGGTCATTTTGCAGGGCTCTGGCAGTGCTCCTCCTGTCCCTCCTTGCACAAAGGCGGAGGTAGCGGTCCTGCTGCTGGGTTGTTGCCCTCCTACGGCCTCCTCCACGTCTCCTGGTGTACTGACCTGTCTCCTGGTAGCGCCTCCATGCTCTGGACACTACGCTGACAGACACAGCAAACCTTCTTGCCACAGCTCGCATTGATGTGCCATCCTGGATGAGCTGCACTACCTGAGCCACTTGTGTGGGTTGTAGACTCCGTCTCATGCTACCACTAGAGTGGAAGCACCGCCAGCATTCAAAAGTGACCAAACCATCAGCCAGAAAGCATAGGAACTGAGAAGTGGTCTGTGGTCACCACCTGCAGATCCACTCCTTTATTGGGGATGTCTTGCTAACTGCCTATGCTTTCCGCCTGTTGTCTATTCCATGTGCACAACAGCATGTGAAATTGATTGTCAATCAGTGTTGCTACCTAAGTGGACAGTTTGATTTCACAGAAGTGTGATTGACTTGGACTTACATTGTGTTGTTTCAGTGTTCCCTTTATTTTTTTGAGCAGTGTAGTTAGGGATGCTTTTCGGGAAACAAGGGGAGAAGACAGACCGGGGGGTTGCAGGGAAGAAAGTAGAATATTTTCACATAAATGTCATTTGTAGTTTGGAAGCAGTAAGGAATCCGCGCTATGTTGTGTTTGCAACACCTGGATCTTGAAGAATAATCAATGTATTGCTTTTTTCAGAGTTTGGGGCAGGGGTGAGCAGCTTCCAGCACCCCCAGATCACACACACACCCAAAACGTGGTACCCAAATATCCATTTTTCAGCAGGGTGATTTTCTCCGATTTTCCAGGTTTGGGAGGGAGGGAGCTTCCTCTGAGAGACGTCTGGCTTCGATCCCCTCTTGGGACAACCCCCAAATGGGCCTAAAAGTGTGGGTGGCATTCCTGCTGGTGACATTTTTAGACAGTTCCTGTGACACTGCAAAGGGTCAGGAGCAGAGTGGGGGGGGGGGGCTTTTAAAGAATAATGTGAAACGGCCGTGTGGTTTGCATTATGCCAAATTCAGAAGGCCCACTTCTGAGCTCCCTGAAAATTGCCCGTTTTTTTCCTATACGCAGCTGGGAACCTGGAGTAAACAGCTGCCTCTTAGCCGCAACGTAGTAAGAATCTTTCGGGGATCCTGGAAACTTGGCACACCAACAACGCACACATTTCTTTGGGGAATTGTTTCTAACGTTAACACTTTTTTCAACTTTATACTCAGCTGCTCTCACCCAGATGTTTCCCCAGGCAAAGCCCCTTATCTTTCTTCCCCCCCCCCCCCCCGCATCTCAAACCGGCCAGCTTTATATCTATTTGTCCTAACTCAATCCACTTGCTCAATCCAAACTCCGTTTGCAACGTCTGCCAAAAATCGGCTGCTTAAAATTGGCAAGGAGACCAACTCCCATTTTGGGCTTCCATGCGGCAGGTAAATTAAGAGATTAAAAAGGGAACATCCCAAACGCATTAATTTGTGTTCAAGCAGAGGAAGATCTTACGCTGCAGGGAGACGCTTCGTACTTTGGAGAAATAGCGCTCTTTTGCAAGGTTTTTTTCTCTCTTCCCCCTGGCCTTGGTGGAGATGCCTCATTAGGCGAAAAAACAACTTTGATTTAGCCTGTTCTGTGTTAAAATTCTTTCAGATGTTATGGTTATCCAGCATGGTTGCTGTGTTTCAAAATCTTTAAGGTTGTTTACCCTGCAGTTGCATTCCAACGGAATTAACTCACAAAACACAATGCTGAAATCACAGTCAGTTCCAATGACTAACTTAAATTCTATTAATTTCAATTGGATTTCATCAGAATGCAATCCACAAATTCTAGAAACTTTCCAATAAACATTTCTAGGGTATTAAGATCCTATAATGTCCTTTATTTTGAAGCCTTCCAAATGGGAAGTCTTGAAAAAAAAAGTTATTTAGCCTATATTATAAATTTACACTGGTGTTGCTCTGTTTTAAGTTCCTCTGCAGCTTTATTGATAAGTCAGGGTGTCTGAAGTGAGTACTTTGCTTAATGACCACAATTGGGACTGGCATTTCAGTTGCTAAGTGAAGCGGTCATTAAGCAAATCCGACCTGATTTTATGACCTTTTTCAAAAACGGTCAAAAACGGTGATCACGTGACCATGTGATGCTGCAACAGTCATAAATGTGAACCGGTTGGCAAGCGTCCAAATCGTGATCACGTGACTGTGGGGGAAATGTAATTTAACTTATAATTTTAAAACTATTTTAAATCAGATGGTGCATATTGTAAGGTTCAATGAGTATACCTTGTAGAATCTTGTACTGGTCAGTGACCATAATAAACCAGAATGAATGACTGTGGGGGAATGCTGAGACAGTCATAAGTGTAAGGACCGGTTGTAAGTAGGTTTCTTCAGCACCGTCGTAAGTCCGAACCGTCACTAAACAAATGGTTGTTAAGCGAGGACTACCTGTATAAGTTGGCCATCTAAGAAATACGTATTTTTCAGAAGTCGTGCGATGTCGGATTCTGCATCCTTAATGACACTGATACTGAGATGCCCCCCCCCCGATTGATGGCTCGGGAGCGGAGATTTGAGCGATGGGCGGGGCTTTGTGGATTGAGGGTGGGGCCTGGAGAAGTTGGCACTAGAGGACTTTGGTGGCAGAGGAGAGAGGGAACAAATGCCAACGTGAAAACAGGCAGTGTTGACCTCTGATTCACGAAGACTACCTGAAGATTTCGAAGTTCCTTTTTTCTCCTGGATAAAATGCAGGGGTCCGTCTTTCTGATAACCATGGCACGAAAACAGAGCTAAGGAGTCCACGTTCTGGGTTCATCCCTGAAGCTCGTCAGCCACATTCGTCCAACTACCATTCAGATTTGGTGGGGAGGCCGTGCAAACCCAGCGGGGGTGGTTGACGAAGTCAACCAGGGTTGAGCAAAGCCGGGTTTAGCGTTTTGCACCAACCCAATCTGCAGGGGGGTCCAGAAACCTGGCGATCAGGATTCGGGGGAGACTGGAAAGGGGGCTCGGGGCTATTGACTGTGCCCTGCAAGAAAACTGCAGATCCCCACCGCCTTTTTCACCATCTTCCTTGCCTGCCTGAAAGGGTCAGGGGTGTGTCATTTTTGCGGGGTTGCGAGGTGCAATACAGGAGAAAGCACCCTCCATCTTAGGGGTATGGCACCTGGCCACTGAATCAGAGCTTCTCCCTGGATTGAGACCCCGGGGTCGGTTGCCCCTTCAAACTGGAAGGAGTTGAGCTTGCAATTGGGAGCAATTAAGGAATAAACCTCTTGGTCAGTGTTTCTCAACCTTGGGAACTTTAAAATGTGTGGACTTCAACTCCCAGGATTCCCCAGCCAGCCAAGCTTTGCTACAATCATTCTATCCCCATCTCTTATAGAAAAGCAGGAATCTAGAAAGCTGCTATGTACTGACTACCTGGAGCTGTTTCCATTTCAGCTAAGAATAATGCTGGAGCTTTCTTTTTTCCTCCTCCCTCCCCTCCTCTCTTCCTTATGTGTTGTGACTCTCGGACTGTAAGTCCTTAAAGCCAGGAGCTGTCTTATTATTCATATATTTATTTTTATTTATTTATTAATTTTTATCCTGCCTTTATTATTTTTATAAATAACTCAGGGCGGCAAACATACCTAACACTCCTTCCTCCTCCTCTTTTCCGCACAACAACAACCCTGTGAGGTGGTTTGGGCTGAGACAGAGTGACTGGCCCAAGGTCACCCAGCCGGCTTTCATGCCTAAGGCGGGACTAGAACTCTCAGTCTCCTGGTTTGCCATTGGCTCCTTCCTAGGGCTGAGAGACAGGGACTGGCCCAAGGTCACCCAGCCGGCTTTCATGCCTAAGGCGGGACTAGAACTCTCAGTCTCCTGGTTTGCCATTGGCTCCTTCCTAGGGCTGAAAGGGAGGGACTGGCCGAAGGTCACCCAGCCGGCTTTCCTACCTAAGGCAGGACTAGAACTCTCAGGCTCCTGGTTTGCCATTGGCTCCTTCCTAAGTCTGAGAGACAGGGACTGGTCCAAGGTGACCCAATTGGCTTTCATGCCTAAGGCGGAACTAGAACTCACAGACTCCTGGTTTCTAGCCCGTTGCCTTAACCACTAGACCAAACTGACAATGATATGATAAAATTAAAAAAATTGATATTTTTTTAAGTAGTCCTCGACTTACAACCACAATTGGGACTGGAACTTCCATTGCTAAGTGAGGCGGTTGTTAAGTGAGTCACACCGTTTTACGGCCTTTTTTGCCACAGTCGTTAAGCAAATCCAGCTTCCCCCATTGACTTTGCTTGTCAGGAGCTGGCTGGGAAGGTCGCAAATGGTGATCACAGAACCCCGGGACGTTGCAACCGTTGTAAATGCGTGACGGCTGCCAAGCGCCTGAATCACAATCATGTGACCGTGGGGATGCTGCAATGGTCATAAGTGCAAGGACCGGTCGTAAGTCACTTTTTTCAGCACCATCATAACTTTGAACGGTCGCTAAACGGATGGTCGTAAGTCGAGGGCTACCTGTATGTCACAAACTGGACTTTTCATTTGCTGGGTTGAAGTAAGCTTTTAACACATCTTGGCCCTTGAGCGACAAATCATTCCCTTCTCCCCTCTGCTGAAAGGACTCTGTCCCCTTGTGTGAAAGGGTCTCTCCCCTTTTACTAGCGGCCTTCAAACAGCAGTCGAAAACACTTGGGTGGATCCTACATGGAGCACGGGGTGAGGCTAGATGACCTCCGAGGTCCCTTCCAACTTAATTAGACGGTAAGATTCTACCTGCATAGGGAGCGATCCGTGGCAGAGATGGTTATTTTAGCCTGCATCTGCAGTGGCTCGAAACTAAAACAAATAAGTCCCATCAGGGCCCACCTCCATCCAAATCCACGTGTGATGATGAATTAACCACCCTTTATTTACTTATTTTTCAGCTGTATCGTTTTTCCCCAAATATCAAAGCAGTCTTTGATAAAGATAAGCAATCTTTAAGCTGTATCGTTTTTTTCCCCAAATATCAAAGCAGTTTGCAGCCATGTATTCCCGAAAGAAAAATTCAGATCTGCAATAAAGTCGACTGCTCAACAGTAAATGCCCAATTGTTGTTGTTATGTTCCAAGCACCTTTTAAAATCATGCCACAAACGGGGACCTTTTCTTTGCTGTTTTACGATTTGTTTCTTTAAATTATCTGTTTATCTTATATTCTGTCCCGTCTTGGCTCTCAAAATAACACTGAGATGGCGATCTATAAAATGCAAATAAAATAACAACGGTATTAAACTTTCCAACTCTTGACAATTTAAAAAGAAGAAAGAAGGCAAGTGAAAAATGTGTCAGTAAGGAACCAATGTGAGCTTTCCGCGGATTAGTATCTGAGTCAGCAATAAATCTATTTAAATCTGAAAAGCAAGTTTGGATAAAAACGCAGATGCCTGCAGGAAGAACGAAAACGAAAATAAAACTTAGAATACATTTTAAGATCCAATCTTTGAGATCAGCCATCGAGAATATATGTATATAACCGCCCAGAGTCCCCTCCGGAATGGGGGGAGATGGGCGGTGATATAAGTTGGAAATATAAATAAATATAAATAATAAATATATGAAGTCCACACATCTTCAAGTTGCCACGGTTGAGAAACACTGATTAAAAAGACCCAGAAAGGGGCATTTAATTAATAAATTAGATAATTAATGACAACCGTATGCTGAAATATGGCACTTTCCTTTTTTCTAGCAAATGGGGGTGATTGAATTACATTTCCAAACATGCATTTTGTTTGAAACCGAATTAAAAATGAATTAAAATGCATGGAAATCACACCTCAAAATAGCAGAAGGCTAAGGGTGTTTGATGCCACTCAGCGATGTAGGGAGAGGTTGATGTTCTGGGTTTTTAAAGAAAAATGCAAAAGTCACAGGAAGGGTTCTGGGGCTCCTTAGGAAGAGGAAACTATTTAGAAATAATCTGTACACTTGGCTGGGGTTTATTTATTTATCCATTTATCCTGCATATCCTTTTTTCCGAATAGATCTCGTTCCATTTCTCCTCGTTGTTCCCGCTGTCTGAGGACAGAAAACATGCTTCAGGCATTTCCTGCCAAAGAGAGAAGATTTTGCTGATTTCTGCCAGGAAGAAATGTCGATTTTGCATTCCTTTGGTGGCAAGATGGCCCAAAAGTATTTCGTGGAACAATTCAGTGGTCAGGCTTCCACAACTTCACGTCCAAAGGAGATGCCTCCAGGGGTAGGATGGGCATGGATCTGGAACCCAGAGAGGCTGCAGAAGGACTGAAAGAGGTCAGATTGTCTTCGACAATCCAGTCGCTCTAAAATACCCCAAGGTCCCTCGCCGAATCAAGCAGAAAACCGGAAGCCTTTTTTCAAGGCTTTGAGCACGAGCCGAATTTTCACACCGCATCATTGAAGGCTGCCTCCTGTCCCATCCACCTGCAGAGCCATCTGCATCCCTCGGTGCCCCACGACCCTTGGGGGCAATCGAGGAACCCCGTGGCCCTAACAAGCCACGATGACGTCACTAGTCAAACACTGGAGGATCTGCTCTCGTTCTGTTTTGGGAACTAGCCTCCGAGTTCACGTTGCCCAACCCACGCTGGATATTTCTTTCCTGGCACAGCGCCAGCTTGTCTGCTATCCGCCTGGCAGCATTCAATACCCATCACTCCAGGTGGTTCCAAAGGGAGGGACTGGAACAGGGCGAGCGGGCCGAAGTTCTCGCAATGGGGTCTGGGCTCCAAATAGACCAGGATTAACGTGCCACGTTGCTGCCACACTCGGGACAAAAAACATGCGCTTCTGGCGCCTTTCCGAAACTCTCCAGGCTGACTCGGCGGGCCACAGCACGGAGGATTGGCACCGTTATCATTCGGGCAGATTTCTTGACCTCCCTGCAGCTGGCAATGGGCCTTTTGTCCTGGAACATGGAGGGGAGCCTTTGGGGGTGAGGAAGTAGCTGAGATTCAATTCTGATGACCTTTGGATGACAGAGGCGATGGGATTGATCTCGCTGATCCAGAGCAGTGACATCTGTACCCCTCCTAGGGGCTTCATGACCCCTTGAAACAGTTCCATTCTGTCCATGCGCAGCTTAAATGTCTCTTTCAGGCACCCAGGAGGCCAGAAACGCCCCCTTGGCTTTTAGAAACAGGTCTACGTTGAAGCAAAGCCTCCCTGCAAAGCTGGGCCTGGCTCTCGTAGCTCCTGTCGCTGTTTATTTCACAGATCGAGCAGCAAAACTGAACGGTCACATCTGTGTCCCAAAAAATCCACCAAGGTGGAAATGCATCTTTTGCACAATGACCTTGTGGTGCACATCATGTCCAAAACAGACATGGTGATACTGAAGTTCCAGATGAGTTATGGGTCCAGGAACCAACCGTTAAACAAACCGGCATGAAACGGAGAGGACAGCGGGCATAAAAGCAGAACATCAGAACATCGGAGGTTGGTCCTCTGGTTCTACGTGGTCAGTCCGTCCTCCCATCCTTTCCAACAACTGAGCATGCTGGCTAGGGCAGATGGGAATCCTAGTCCAAAACATCTGGAGGGAACCAAGTTGAGAAGCTGGGACGGGGGGGCAACGTAGAGCCAGATGGGCGAAGTGGCATGATCAGGAACCCATCGCAGGTTGGCTGAAGGACGCAGGAGACATAGAAAGGAAGCCAGTTGAGAATGATGGAAGTCCACCACACCACATCTGCAATTTCCATTCCCCCAGCCAAAGATGGCCAAAACTCCTTGGGAAAGTTCAGGAAGACAGTTTAAACCCACTGTTTAGAAGCCCCTGCTTTGTCCTGCTGGAAGCCTGTCCCCCCCCCCCCCAATTCTCCTCCACGATGGATTTCTCTGCTTTGCCTGTTCCTTCTCACTCCTCCCGTTAGCAGCATAACAATTATAATCCTACGACAGCTCTACAGCGAAGATTTATGAACTTTGCCCCTGGGACGGGACCAGAGCATAAATCACGGAATATTTAGGAAAATGATCTACATTTATTGCACTTAATACTCTATTTAAAATGTCCAAGTCGACCCAATAAATCCAAATGCGGCAGCATTTGGCAGGCGATGGGGTTCGTGTCCGTCCCCACCACCCCCCGCCTTCTCCTTCCTTCTTGCAGCCTGCGAAAAATCAGAGCTGAGTAAAGCAATGGCCCTGTTTTAAATTCAAAGGCAGATTTTCACCCCCTTTGAATGTGGCCTAAATATCGCATTGGGGATCTTCAAGGGCAGCTGGAAAGCACCAAGCCCCTTCCTCTGTGCTTAACCATTCAGATACGGAAATCATCGGCAGACAGATGGCAGGGCCCACTGAAGCCCGAGTCGGCTGGAAATGTCATATTTAACAAGAGGATCAAAGCTTCGAATCCCATTCGATGCAACCCCCAGGAGATTTTTATTTGGGTGTTTCAGTTATTTCTAGGCAGAAAACAAAACAAAGTCCTCCAAGGCTGACAAAAATAAAAACAGAGATGTGATTGTAACATCGCTTGAGACAAGCAGTTAAAAGAATCCCACTACTGACACCATCAGATGCTGGCCGAGATAAACTTGCGGAACTGAGATGTAAGATTAAAGTCAATCCATGAGTTTTTTTGGGTTTCCTTGAAAGCTAGCATCCTTGGGACTTGGCAAACTGAGAGGGCAAAGGCATTTTTGGAAAGGTGGGGCCATGCCAGAAAAGGCCCCGTCTTTTGCTTTGAGCGTTCAGTCGCCCTGGAGAGAGACTCGCAGATCAAGGGGACAGAAAGCGTCTTCTCAGAATTTGGTCCAGAAGGCTTTCAAAGGGTTTAAATTTAGCAGGGGGCTTAAGGAGAGATGGGGGCCCCCAAGGCAAAGCTTTCGGGTGCCCTCCCCGTGGTGAGAGAGCTCAGCCTCAGGCTGGTGGGAGAAGGAGAAGGAGGGGATCACATAGCCAATTATTCTCCCCTCCCTTCCTGTCTTCTCCATCCCGCTCCCCAGCCAGATAGCCCACCTCCCCCCTCCATCTGAGAGGCTCATCCTAGCTGGCCTGCAAAACTCCAGACAACTACAAGAGTCTCTCTCAGCCGGAGCAGCAGGATCCCTCTAAGGCAGAGCTTTCCAAACTTTTCATGTTGGTGACACACTTTTTAGACATGCATCATTTAGCGACACACTCTTACAGCAAGGCACAAGGCAGGCACTAGGACCTGCGCGGAATCACAGCAGGTTTGGAGGCAGCAAGGCACAAGGCAGGCACTAGGACCTGCGCGGAATCACAGCAGGTTTGGAGGCAGCAAGGCACAAGGCAGGCACTAGGACCTGCGCGGAATCCTGGCAGGGCAGGTTTGGAGGCAGCCAGGTACAAGGCAGGCACTAGGACCTGTGCGGAATCACAGCAGGTTTGGAGGCAGCCAGGCACAAGGCAGCCACTAGGACCTGTGCGGAATCACAGCAGGTTTGGAGGCAGCAAGGCACAAGGCAGCCACTAGGACCTGTGCGGAATCACAGCAGGTTTGGAGGCAGCAAGGCACAAGGCAGGCACTAGGACCTGCATGGAATCCTGGCAGGGCTCGGAGGCAGCAGCAGCCGTGACACACCCAGACACTGCAGCCGACACACTAGCGTGTCCCAACACACAGTTTGGAAAGCTCTGCTCTAAGGCAATCTGTTAGTCAGGTGGATGGAATGGCGGAAAAGGCCATGATTTCATTCGGGCAAACAATACAGATAGTCCTTGACTTATGACCACAGTTGGGACCAGAATTTCCATCATAAGTCATTGCAGTCATAAGTCGAGTCACCATGTGACCGGACCCGATTTTACAACCATTTTTACGGCAGTCGTTAAGTGAATCCAGCTTCCCCAATGGGTGTTTTTTGCTGGAAAACGGCAAAAAACATAACAAAATGTGATCATGTGACTGTGGGACGCTGCAACCGGTTGTAAATGCAAGCTGGTTGCCAAGCGCCCGAAATGCGATCATGTGACCACGGGGTGGTGATGTGACGTTCTGTGATGCTCGGAAGTGCTTTACAGGCCATAAAGCACCCGTTGCAAGGCCGTCGTAACTTCGGACCATTGTTAAACTAATGGTCGTAAGTCGAGGACTACCTGTAACGCTCACACGGGGGGCAGCAGAGGCATGCTGCTGGGGAATTCTGGGAGTTGAAGTCCGCACAGCTTAAGGTTGCCAAGTTTGAAAAACACTGCAGTGTTTTCATGTGCCGCAGACTCACCCAAAATGGGCCACAACGCCAGAACACACTAAGTCACATTCCCGAAAAAAAGGTTCAGCGTGTTGCACAAATGCACGCAGGGGTTCTTTCACCTGTCCTCATAAAAGTGTGGTGTGAACACAACCTAGCTGTGTATTTCATAACCCTTTGTTTGCAGCTTCCGGAATGGATCGGGGGTTCTCAAAAGCATCCGCACAGTCTCAGATGGTTCCCCCTTCCCTACTTGGCCCAGATCCTTTAGGATATCTATCCTATGTGCCCTGTTCATTCATCTTTCCTGGGGAGAAACTATCCCACATTTTTCGGGGTCAGAATACAATGCAAATTCTCCTACCTTTTAGGATAGGGAAATGCTACAGTGTACCCCCAAAGCTACACCCCTTGAGAAGCTACGCAGCTGGGGGTGTCTATCCACTCCAGAGTGGGTAGCTACAGCAACAACATCACTGTGGTGTTAAACTTCGCTTTGCAATTAAAAACGGGGACCCCTAAAATGGAGGCTTGACTTAGTCGCAAATTCCCAGGATCCAATTCCCATATCTGTTGCATTCTCACCATGGCCAGAAGCTGCCTAATCTTTAGGATGGAGGTTTTTCACTATCTGATCTGATTCGCCAAAGTTATATGAAAAACTGAATCTGATTGATATGCCGAATTTTTCATTATGAAAAATGGCCTTTTCCGCGTGCACAAAATACCTTTTTATCATCCTGATTCAACCCTGGCCAAGGTGTTACTGAATCATTTATACCTTGTTTCTAAACTCTTTCCCACAGTTGATTTTTCTTCAGTCCTAACTAGCGACAGAAATCTGTTCAGATAACCTCTCTAAACGCAGGATGATCTAATTCACACTTCTCGAGCCAGCACACGAACCGTCGCTGCCCTTCAGGATCCATATTTTTTTTTTCAAACTGTGCAGTGCCATCCTTTTTAACTCAAAACGTCTACAGAAAAGCGAGACAACCAGCCTGACAGTGAGCCAAGAGCTATGCAAAATAATCCCTTCTTTAAAAAATCAAGTTAAGACAAGTTGCTTTGCAAAATGCATCCAGCAGGGAGAAGCGTGTGCAAAAATTTACTGAGAGTGAAATATGCGTGCGTTTTCTTTTTTATTGTCAAACGGTGCCAAAGTGGGTTATAAGGAACTTGGACAATTCACTTGACCCGAGTCCTGAATTTATTTGTTTCGTGCATTTATTTCCCACCTTATTTCAGCCAAGATGAGATCATTGTTGGCTGGGTCGCCAACCTTGCCTTCTGCTTTGCCCTTCTGTTCCAGCCACTGATGCCTCCGTGGCTGACTCACCCCCAGCTGCGAGCTTTGGTCCTCAAAGTTATGGAGAGAGGTTATAAATGCATCTGCCTAAGGTATATTTGAACACGAATCTAGCAACCTCAGAATCACACAGTTGGAAGGGACCTTAGGGGTCATCTAGTCCAACCCCGCTCGGCAACAATGATGTCAGGCTAACTTTCTGTCCTAAACGATTACAGGTAGTCCTTGCTTAACAACCACAATTGGGACCAGAATTTCGGTTGCTAAACGAAGCGGTCATTAAGCGAATCCGACCTGATTTTATGACCATTTTTGTGGCGGTCGTTAAGCGAATCACTGCAGGCATTAAGCAAACCACGTGGTCGTTAAGCAAATCAGGCAGTTCCCCATTGATTTTGCTTGCCAGAAGCTGGCCAGAAAGGTCGACAATGGCGATCACATGACCATGGGAAGCTGAGTTGGTCATAAATGCGAACAGGTTGCCAAGCGCCCAAATCATGATCATGTGACCACGGGGACGCTGCGACAGTCACAAGTGTGAGAACTGGTTGTAAATCGTTTTGTCAACACCGTTGTAAGTCCAAACCGTCACTAAACAAATGGTTGTTAAGTGAGGACTACCTGTACAAGCAAATTCTGACTGGCTCTAAATGCATCTGGTGTGCCCTGTTCATTCATCTTTCCTGGGGAGAAACTATCCCACATTTTTCGGGGTCAGAATACAATGCAAATTCTCCTACCTTTTAGGATAGGGAAATGCTACAGTGTACCCCCAAAGCTACACCCCTTTTGAAGCTACGCAGCTGGGGGTGTCTATAGGTCAAAACAGTCAAGATGGTGACAACAATGGTGTAACTGAAGCTTCACCAGTTTTTTATGACTCTCTTGTCTCATTTGTGGATTCCAGAGATGATATTCTGCTGGCTATATTAAAAAAAAAAGGGGGGGGAGGACTTAAATTACTATAGACCAGTTCTGCAACACACATTAAAAAGGGGTGGAGCTTCAACCGCATCATCGTGGCTGCCATCTTGAATTTTTTTATCATAGTCTGCACCCACCAATTTTTCCTTGAGATGTGGAATCAGCAGGACACCACGGCTTACCCGAAGATAATTCTTCATTCTAAAGGCAGGCTAGGAAGAAAATAAACTTGCGAAGATCGTAATTGAGCAAGCCCTGGTCTTCCCTGTGACCATCCATGGAAGCAAAAGTTGGACTCTGAAGGAGCAGGAGAGGAAGAGCATTGACGCCTTTGAACTCTGGTGTTGGGGAAGACTCCTGAGAAGGCCATGGACAGCCAAGAACACAAACCGATGGATCGTTGAACAAACCAACCCAGAATTCTCACTCAAGGCACAAATGACCAGGCTCAAATGATCCTACTTCGGACACACAATGAGAAGACCAGGAGAAGGCTCTGATGCTGGGAAAGGTGGAAGGAAAGAGAAGAAGATGACCACCAGCAAGGTGGATGGAGATGCCACTAGAAGACCTGAAGGACCAGGATGGGGACAGATCCCCCTGGAGAACATCTATCTATGTTGTCACCAAAAGTTGACACTGACTTGATGGCACATAATCGAGGAAGAAAAATCATGTTTCGGTCTTTTTTTTAGATTGTGGGTGTGGGGGAGGTGAATAAATAGGGGACAGGACAAAAGGGCCCAGAGTCACACTGGTTGAGTTGGGCAACCTTATAAATCTTAGAAGGAAATAAAATCAATATAATATGGAAAGACATTGGGGGTCTGATTTTTCCCTCCCTCTTAGAACACCAACCCCTGGATGGATTTGCACGATTAATCTACAGAACTCACTGCCACAAGATGTGGAATGCCCAAAAAGGAGATCAACGAATTGGATGGAGGGAAGGACTACCAACAGTTAACATCCATAATTGCTAGAGAGTATCACCAGTACCGGGGAAAAAGTTAAAATTAAATAGGGTTAACCTTTAACCCTATTAAAAGTTTCTAATAGGGAAGTATTATCACTTTTGATTTGTTCATGGATTCCAGAGGTGACATTCCGCAGAAACAGAATGCTGGACTACATTCCAAAAGGGGGAGTAAAAATGGATCTGAGTTACTATAGACCGGTTTTGCCAATATTGGACAAAACTTTGTAACAGATTCATGTGTTAGCATTTGGAAAATATGTCCAGAATAAATCATGCCAAAGCTAACCAATCTTTTTCACAGAGTGACCAGTTTAGTTGACTAAGGGAATGCAGTGGACATAGTATATCTTGATTCTAGTAAAGCATTTGACAAACTCTCCCATGAGATCCTAGTAGAGAAGATGCCAAAACACGGCTGGACTATGCTACGGTTGGACTAATATTTAGCTGGGTGAACAAATGAGTACAATAAGTACTCATAATACAATATAACACAATAAGTGTACGTCAATGTCTCCAAGTCAAGCTGGTGGGAAATCTTGTGGAATACTTGTGCTGTTCAACATACTTATAATTGCCTTTGATAAGGAGTTAGAATACAGGATTATCAGATGCGCAGATAACACAAAGGTATGAGAAACGGCAAACACTTGAGAGGACATTGCCAAATTTCAGGAGGATCTCGACAGGCTGGAGCCAAGGGCAGGAAATGAGAATATTAATTTCCGCTGAAATTAAACATTCTTCATTTGGACAGGAAAAATCAAATTGTGGGAGCAAGATCGGGGGGGAGGGTCTTTATGGATCAGAAGCTGGACATGAGCCAACAGCATGACGCAGCTAAGGAGCAAATGCAGTTTTAGGTTCCATCAAAAGAAATACAGTGTCAAGATCAAAAGAAGTCATTGTTCCTCTCTGTTCTGGATTAGATCCCATGCAGAATACTGCATCCAGATGCAGCGTCCTTCCCCTTGCTCAGTGACAAGATGGCCAAGAGATGCGTGTGCATGTCCTCTCTCCACCGGTCTACAGCCTCCCTGGCTGCCCTCACTTCCATTCCTGGCCAAGGGAAGATCTCAAGACGCTTCTTCCATCAGCTGGAGAAGTTTGGAGAAAGCATCCATCCAACTTCTCAGCCCACAGAATTGGAGGAGAATCTGGAAGGGCCACCTGTGTCCGGACACCCACCTGCAGGAAGCTGGGGGAGAAAGCAACCGAGCTGTGAGCGGGCAGGCGATGCGCCATCAGTTTCTATCTGTAAACGCTGAATTCTTGCCTTGATCTCCATGGCAACTGAAGGAAGCGGAAAGTAGGCCCACTCAGGGATGGGAGAGATCTCGGCGCATGAAGTGCAGGTCAAATAAATCAGCCGGCTCTTCGCATGCGCCTGTCTCCCCGGCGATTTATGGACTTGGTGTGGGGCCCGGCCTCATTGCTTGATGGATTCCTTCCCAGGATTAGAAATATTGTGTGGGCTTTCCGGGGAGCGAAGATGGAATGTAGAAGAAGTTGCCACCTCTTGGCGCTGTGGGATTTTAAGAGGACTCAGAAGCGCTGGCGAAAGATGGTTAATCAACTTGTCCGGATCAAGGTTGGTGGGCTCCCAGGGCTGGCTGAGGACGTTTCGCATCTCAAGCGGAGAAGAAGGCGTGTAGAAAAGTCAACACCAGTGTCCTCTTCATCCCTGAAGTCTTCGGCTAACTAAGAAGATACAGATCTTCTAGACCAGGGTTTCTCAAGCTTGGCAACTTTAAGACATGTGGTCTCCTGGAGAACTCGGCCCTTGGCACAACCACATCACTTTGTCTAACGACACGGATGGCTTGGGGGAAGATGTCAAGGGAGGGTTTTTTCCAGAAGTAGCCCCCATCTTCTCTCAGACTTCAGCTCCCCGGTTACTAACAATCCTGGATTCTTTTGCATAGGTTCCCTGAGCTCCATTTTGTCAACACTGACAGGCTGAAGCGTCCCAATGTTTCATAGAATCACTGTCTCCCAGGAGTTACAAGATCTCCTTGCCCAGTCCCTGCCCAGAGCAGGATTCCTCAACCAGTCCCAGACTTTGCTTGAAGACCTCCATGTCTGCAAGAGGCCATAGCTCTCGTGGTTACAAAATTCCTCATTCTGACCTGAGATCTCCCTCTGTAATGTAAGGATCTGGATCAGCTGCAGCTTCCAGGTCGTCTTCAAGGGCAGCCCCACAAAGAGCGCATTGCGGTAATCTAGGCAGGAGGCTGCCAAGGCGTGAGCGACCATGAGCAGGGCCTCCCGGTCCAGGAAAGAGCACAATTGGCTGTTCAAGAGTTCTCATGTCCGTCCATACAGGGTGAAGTGGCTTCCAGTGGCTTAAAACTGAATCTGTCGTGCAAGAAATCCCCCATTTTGCCCTCTACTTGGGGTCAGAGAAAGCAAAGGTGTAGCGGCTGACAAGGAGCACTCGAGAGACTAGATAGAATTTTTAGAGAAATTGGGGATCTGATAGAAACAGTGGGAATCGGTCCCTTTCCCCTTTTAACCTAAACGAACTGCCCAGAGTCCCGCATTGGGGGAGATGGGCAGTCATATAAATTTAAATAATAAATAAAATAAATAATAAAAAATGAACACATTTACCAAAAACATTTGACTCCAGCTTACAGGTAGTCCTCACTTAACGACCACAATTGGGACCTGAATTTCGGTTGCTAAGCGAAGCGGTCATTAAGTGAATCCAACCCGATTTTACCACCTTTTTTGTGGCGGGTGTTAAGCGAATCACCGCAGGTGTTAAGCGAACCATGTGATTGTTAAGCAAATCACGCGGTTCCCCATTGATTTTGCTTGCCGGAAGCCGGCTGGGAAGGTCAAAAATGGCGATCACGTGACCACGGGATGCTGTGATGGTCATAAATGCAAACTGCTTGCCAAGCGCCCAAATCGTGATCATGTGACCGGGGGGGGAACGCTGCATCGGTCGTAAGTGTGAGGACCGGTCGTAAGTCATTTTTTTCAGTACCATTGTAAGTCCGAACCATCACTAAACGAATGGTTGTTAAGGGAGCACTACCTGTAGTTTTCTTCAGGCATGGCGCATCCACATAGCAAGAGCCCGTCGGCTAGAAATGAAAAAGAAATCCGTCACAGATTTCTTTTAAATCAAAAAGCAACCGTTCATCCACACGGATTCAGCCACAGGTCCGAACAGTGGCATGCCATTGCCACCGGTCGGTCTATGGGAGAAAAAAAATTACTGTAAAAAACTTCTGCCTTCTAATAAAATTCCTCCTGATATCGCTGCCACATCAATTGGATCATTTCACCTAGTATAAACTTGAAAAGCCAGTCTTCTTGGAGTTAAGTTGGATTCCTGATGACTTCCGGAGCATGCCCATGTTTTATCGGCAACCACGCAGAATGTGCTTGGCCGCTGCATTCTCGCCGGAAATATATTTTTAGTTTGTAGACTACACCACTAGGTAATCTCCGATTCCAATCTGCCAGGTTATTAAATAAATGGAACATATGTGGGAAGACAGTTAGGTACAATGTGGGAAGACAATTTTATTTCTAAAGGGCCTGAACACCTCTTGCTTCTGAATTATTTTCAGGGTTCAGTTATTATCTGGATCTTGCTTTCCCCGATGCAGAACAAGCCTTGATCCAATGCAGTCAGAATAATTAGAACAATGCCTCTACTTCGATCATCAACCTTCACCTCCTTTAATTGGCTCCAAATCTGCCAAAACCATGAATCGGTGGCTTGTTTTAACCATGATTCTTGTTGAAGGACCCACAGTTAGCTGGGGTCATGTGCCACACCGAAGCATAAACTACAGTTTACTGTGGCTGATACACACGATCCAGCTAGTATGTCTCAAATCCAGCTAGGGTGTCTCAAATATCTGCAAACCACTCTTGCAATGCGGGCCAGCCCGATTCGGTGATTTCAGGGGTGGCTGTTCAGAGGAATTGCTGGGAAAGACTGCAGGACATGCCTCGACGCCGGGAAATTGGGGTGGAGTGGAGCCCTCTTCGTGCGTACGGTTTATTTATTATTTATTATTTAAATTTGTATTACCGCCTATCTCCCCCAACCGGGGAACCCCTGGGTCCCCCCAACATGAGAGAGGTCACCTCCTGGTACCAAGGTAGAATGGGAGGCTTAGAATGCTTAATCAAACTGAAATCAGGAGGCACTTCAAACGAGAATCCGGAAACAGCCCGTGCCCGGAAGTTTCACAACCTCTGAAACACAACCTCCACGCCTGGATTTGTTACAAGACATAAGAAGCCAGATCAAAAGATGCAAAGCCATAAATCAGCATTGTCTTTTCCCCGCCTGCGAGATACGGATCTCTGCGATCCAGCTGTGGGCTGGAGTGGAACCTCCCTTCTGTCTGAGGTCCACCAAGTTGCCAATCCTTACTTTCATATGTATATACAGTATGTCTCCTTCCTCTTGGGAATTCACCCAAGATTAAATCTTGCTGGAATTTGGCGGAAGGAGATCCTAGAGAAGCGTTAGCTTGCTCTAAAAGGGTGGCCCACCTCTGTGTCTTTTTGTGAGCTCCAGAAATAATAATAATAGCAACAACAACAACAATTACTGCTTTCATATATATGCCCCCCTGTCTTCTAGGGAATTCACGCAAGATTTAATCTTGCTGGAATTTGGAGGAGGGGGACCCTCAGAAGCGTTAAAAGGTAACGGTTCCCCCACACAGTCGTGTCCGACTCTAGGGGCCGGTGCTCATCTCCGTTTGTTAGCCGAAGAGCCAGCGCTGTCTGAAGACGCTTCTGCGGTCATGTGGCCAGCATGACGCACGCGGAACGCTGTTACCTTCCCACCGAAGTGGTACCTATTCATCTACTTGCATTTGCATGCTTTCGAATTGCTAGGTTGGCAAGAGCTGGGGCGAGTGCGGGAGCTCACTCCGTCATGCGGGGCTAGGGATTCGAACCTCCGAACTTGCGATCTTCCGATCGACAAGCCTGGCATCTTACCCGCTGAGCCACCACGCCCCTTAAGCGTTAGCTTGCACTAAAAGGGTGGCCCACCTCTGTGTCTTTTTGTGAGCTCCAGAAAAAAATCATCATCATCATCATCATCATAGATAGTGGACACTGCAATACCTGGAGACAGCAGAAGAGAAGAGAAAGAACTGGAGAAAATCACAAAATACAAAGATCTGCAAATAGAAGTAAAAGAACTGTGGCAAAAGAAATCAAAGATAGTACCAATAGCAATAGGCGCCTTGGGTGCGATCCCAAAACATCTGGAGCACCACTGGAACACCATCGGCATTGACAGAATCACCACCACTCAATTGCAAAAGGCAGCTTTACTTGGAACAGCTTACATCCTGCGACGATACCTTGAATATTCTTAAACAACAACATCTGCCTGTCCCAGGTCCTTGGGAAGGACTCGATAGATCAGAGCTTTCCAAACTGTGTGTCGCGACACAAATGTGTGTCGCCACACACAGTCGGCTGTGTCGCCACACAACCCGGAAGTGGCAGCGGGGGCGCGCACGGCGGCGGCGGCACCGGCGTGCCATCGGTGCTTCCGCGTTTTAGCGGAGCCTGCCGCCTCTGCCGCCACCATGCACGCCCCCGCCTGCACCGGGTTTTCCCGCGGCGACACATGAAAATCCGAAGGCGCCGCAGCTGCGGCGGCGTGCAAAGACCGAAAGCGGCAGCAGCGCTTCCGGGTTTTTGCGCGCTGCCGCGGCGGCGGAACTTCCAGATTTTCCCGCGGCGACACACCAAGGGCAGTTGGTGTGTCGCCGCGGGAAAACTTTGGAAAGCCCTGCGATAGATGGACAAAAATGCTAAATCCAGTCTAAACATCTGTCTGACTGTGCGATCAACCATACTAATTTATTAAGCTTGCATGCCGCCCGATTCTCGACGACTCCAGGCGGCTTACATCAAACCAAGAAATCACAATGAAATAAAAAAAGAGATAAAAGATGACAAGCACGATGAAGCACGGAAGTGGAAGAATCCAGCCCTCTCTGAGACTTGCCCACATCGGCAACATCTGGCCAAGCTTTTCTGGATCCAGGGCTGGTTAATGTTTGGATGGGAGACCACCAGGAAATCCCACAGCTGTAGACCGGACCGAGAAATGAAGAAAACCTCAAAAAAAGGCAACGACAACCTGCTTTCGCCCTGTTGCCAAGAAAACCACACAGGTGTGTCCAAGAAGTGACCAGGAATCACCAGGAATCAAAGGAGATATTTTTTTAACCTGCTTGCAACTATAGATTGGGAGCGTGGGCCGAAAGCACTCGGTGATACCAAATCCAACTTCAACAATGTCTGCTTTTTTTTTTCTTTGTTAGGGAGCAAAAGGATTCTCTTTGTTCCCAGTGTGGAGTGGGGCATTATGCCTGTCTTTACACACACACACACACACACACACACACACACACATACACACACCATGACCAACCAAGTAAACAGTTGATTTCATGTGTGGCTGAAAAGTAAGCCACGATGGAGCCAAGCCTTTAAGATTCAAACTGAGATTTTCAAGATGTTGAGTTTTGGGAACGGCAAAGCGGGTCTGGCTCGGCCTCCTGACATGCGATGCAAGCAGGTGAGCACGCTGGAGGAGAACATCAACACTTTGAGTGCAGGTCGCGGGCACAACCTGGGCTTGTCTGCTGCGAGGCAGGGAGGTGCGCGGAGTCTGGAGACGTGTCCTGGGCACGAAGCAAGGCTGGCTGGGGAATCCTGGGAGTTGAAGTCCACACCTTTTAAAGTGGCCAGCGATGAAAAACAGTGGCTTAGAGGGCAATGCTTCAGATGGATGCTTTAGGATAGAACAGTGAATGTATGGTAGTTAATGGGGAGGTTTTCAAGGAGCAACTCTGGAGGTCAACGTTCTTCCAAGTGCAAGATTTAAAGGTGGAATCAATTCAGGTGCTTCGGCCAGCACAGATCGTGATCTGGAGCCCTAATCCTGGTTCAACCCCGCCCCCCCCCTCTGAACCTTTTCCTCTGTCTAGCCCTTTTGCCAGGGGGCTAACCGTCCCTTCCCCTGTCAATCCGGCCCCGGAACAGGTGTGGTCCTGCAGGCCTTCTCCCCCCGTGCAAACCCACCCAGTGTCACAGCAGAGGGCACACGCCCATGGGTTTGTTTGCAGCCGGTTACCCGGTTGCAAACCTCTGCTTCTCCTCTTCCCTTCCTCCCTGGCACCACCCTGCAGGAGCCCGTTCCTGCCACGTGAGTCACTGGCATTACAGACCGAGCTCTGGGGCATGGGCGGAGGGGGGGGGACCCTTGCTTATGCACAGGGTCCCCCCCTGCCAGATTAGTCATCCTCCAAGCTGTAGACATGTATGCCCCGTTTGTCTATCAAATATTCCGTTCCAAAACGCAACAAAGCAGAGTGACATTATCTTTGCAGGGCAGAGAGAAGAATGAAGGCAGGAGTCCCTTCTCGCCCTCCGATGGCCATGCCCCTGTCTAGGCCTGGCCTGGCACCAAGGAAATTCCACCCCTGAAGGAGGGGACGGCCTGGTCCGAAGGATTCCGGTTAGGTGGTCCTCTTTCCTCCACCTGAAAAGCATTTCTCTGTTCTTGAGGTCCTGCTTTGTGATGCCATATTTACAAAGT